>JAIPRN010000362.1:0-90891 GCA_025469175.1 Geopemphigus sp. TES_GeoC_2020 | reverse complement strand
AAATATATATATATACGAACAACGAAACGAAAAAGAAAAAAAAAAAAAAAAAAAACAATCGCCCATTGTTTGTTATCCGTTTCTAGAGTGTACATCGTGATGGAATACGCGAAAAACGGCAGCCTGTTGGACATTATCAAGCGGGACAATAAAATAGACGAGGACAGGGCGCGAAAATGGTTCATGGAACTCGTCAATGCCGTAGAGTATTGCCACCAGAACGGAGTCGTGCACAGGTACACCTATCTATCTAGTCCCGGGTTAACGTCGGCCATCCGGTTGTTCGATTTTTCGCGAATTTTCCGGCACGCCCGCCGCGCGGAAAACGAAACTTCGCCGTCGTCCGTCGGCTACGGGTGGAGTAGTGTGTACGTGACGGGACGACAATCGCCCGCCATACCGACCCCCCTTCGCGAACCATATGTATTACAAATGTATAAAACGTAAGCGTAAAAAGGAAAACCAGTGACACCCTCGTCCTACCGCGACCACGACGCGAACTAGAGAATATAAAAAGGAAAATCGCCGTCGTTCGCGTTCCGTTTTAACGTGATCGTATGTTGCACACGAGTGCCGAGTTTCCGACGTCGTCGGTACGATATTTTTACAAGCGCGTTCGATGGAACGTTTAAAACTCTCGTAAAATAGAATCGTCGACAGGAGGCGTATTATCGAAACAATAAAAACAACGGGGTCGGGTCGGACAAGTGGTTGTAAGGGAGGGACGCCGCCCCGACGAGAATATTTGTATTACTTCGATGTTCGTCCCCGCCCGCAGGGACATCAAATGCGAAAACTTGCTGATGGACACCGATTACAGTATCAAACTGTCGGATTTCGGTTTCGCCAGGAACAACATGCTGAAGAAAAACGGTCAAATGAAAATGAGCAGCACGTTTTGCGGCAGTTACGCGTACGCGTCCCCGGAAATATTGAAGGGCGTCCCGTACCAACCGAACGCGTCCGATATTTGGTCCATAGGCGTCGTGCTGTTTGCCATGATATTCGGCACGTTACCATTCGACGACACGACTTACCAGAAATTGCTCAAAGTAACGTACTCGGCCGACTGTTGGTCGCGTTTCGAATCGGCGCGCTCGTAATGACCTGGTGGCATTACCACCACACTAGGCGTGTACGGTTGATTTTTGTCCGACCCGTCACGCGAAACCGATGTAGCGAACGATTTGGGTCTAATATATAACTTCGAACCCCGAAACAAAGTAATTCGGGGCCGCCGATAGTCGAAAATCTCTTAATTATCGTTTCTAAAAAAAAAAAAAAAAAACGAAATACGGGATAAGAGACGTTTTGTACACGGACTGTTGCGTTTGCCGTTATCGAACACGGTAATATATACAACGTTGCAGCGCTCGACGTGTAATTTCGTTTAGATTTTAGTTTATAAATATTATTTAAAAATAATCGAAATTGTGTTTTAAAAAAAAAAACCGGTCGGTTTTCCGGGGCCAAAAAAAAAAAATACCCCGATCGCGTAAAGTAACTCGATTACAATTCGTAATCTATACTTTTGACCCTTTAACGGGACGTATTACTTATAATTAAAGCGTTAGGGACGCCCGGTCGTTGTTCATTCCGTGTCCGTTTATTATGTTCGTTTAGCAAGTGCAAAAGCCATTGTCGTTCCCGCGAGAGTCCGTGATTTCCGAGACGTGTAAACAGACGATATTAAAACTATTGGCGCCGTTGAAGTCTCGTTTAAGAATATCCGAAATCAAATACCAGCCGTGGTGTCAACAGACGTTCCCCGATAATAAGAACCAAGCGCAAAAATGAGCCCGACGGATGGTGGTAACGTATACGAGGCACGGCCGTTCCGGGTATGCCACGGGGACCGAAACTCGGAAGCGGTCACGTACGCCAATGAGGAGCGGCAGCGACTCGGCGATATATTTGCTTAAAATTTTCTTGTCCGTTCGAACTCCGGCGTTTTACGGAATTTTAACGACGTACTTTTAAATAATGGAACGTTCCTTTGTCGACCGTTTTACGCGACGACGTGTGAAAATTATACGTACCGATCATTTTACGGCGTCGGCGCGTTTTTCAATCGGACGTTCCGACGAATTCGCGGCGTTTGAAACATTCCGATAACGATTTGATATCATTTTCGATATTAATATTACGACGACGTTCGCATCGTGCAATACGATTGGCGAGTGACATTTTAAAACGGGTTCTCGTACATCGCGATAATTGCGGGCGCGATTAGGGGAAATACAAGCCACGGACTGTGAAAGTGTACGGGCGACAAGTGCGTACATGTTGGAATCAGACGGCGTATTTGGCCGGACCGCCGTTTTCGAATCGGTTTTACGAATTCGTTTATTTAATCACTTTTCTAGAATAGAGCGCCGGTCTCGTGCTATTGTGCGTTATTGCCCGACAACATAAAAGAATCGTCGGTTTTGTAACTAACTTTCGTCTCTATAATTTATACATTACTTAGTATTTCGAACGCGATTAATGTTCGATATATATATCACACAATTTTTTCGACGTTGTTATATAACTGACTTGGGGCAATAACGATCGAAAATCATACAACAAAAATGAACCATTCTGGTAATCATTAATCGTAAATCAGATCGCCGAGTATTCGAACGTTTTAAAATGTAATTTTAAATAACGTTTAAACGTTCGGAAATACCGAAAATCGAATCGAGGTAATGCGTTATCGGAGAAAAAAAAATTACAAATTCGTTTTTTACGTAAAAATTTTAGAAAATTGGTTCAAAAATAAACTTTTAGAAACGCACACGTTTAATAGTGGCATAAAACCCAATCACAACCGTTTTCAACACTATTAACGCAAACTAATTTCGTCGATCAATTTCTTTGTTCGTCTACTACCCACAATTGTATTTATTATTAGGCTAACGAAGAAAAGGAACCAAGAGAAGAAAGTAACGAACGTACAGTAAAGCTAATGCATTAAATAATCAAACGCGTGACAAAAATATGTGTAAATAATAAAAATTTGACTTATATTTTACCTGGTCATTTAGGTATAACTTGTTGGTCTGTAAATTTTGGGCATTGGTTTTTTCGTTTTTTTTTTTTGCCAATTCAACGCATAACATTAAACAAAAGAATAATAGTCATCAAATAGTCACTATACGCGGTTTTTAAAAAAATAAAATAATAAATTATTTACCTAAAATTCAAACATAGAAATACCATAGCCGATACTAATATAATCTTATCGCTTAAATATAAGAAAAATACGTTTTAATCGTTTGCGAATTTCTATTCCACCACTTGCTTCAATTAACGTAGCATTGTACTACTTACTATAACTTGATCAAGTTCTACCCGAGTCTAAGAATTACTAATACACCCGTGTTATTATAATGAAGACGAAACGTGGCCATTGATTTTAATATCGAATTATTGAAGGTTTTTCACGTTACATTCTACTTACAGTGTTATTGGGGAATATCGTTAGTCGTTAAATAAACTTTAAAAAAATATAACGTGGACAGAAAACCAAAATGTATATAAATATACTAATACCATACAGTTCTATCACGCGTCGTACCACATTATGTTCGGCATCTTAAAGCAATTTTATTCGCCATAATCAACTACAATCCATTTGATGTCAAACGACACAAAAATATATTAATATAAATATTCGATCGAACGATCGACAAAACATTATAATTTAAACTATCACAATGAAGTAAAGCTCTTAAAATACGACGCGTTTATTTGGCGAATTCGGTTAAATAAAAAAAAAAACATCGTTAAGTAATGTAAAATACGCTACAAAGATCCAACATTTTCGTTAAATAAATATATATACATATCGTGAAAATATAACAATTAAAATCACTTTTTAACTTATAAACATGTTGTACAATAGAGTAAAAATAGTTTTTTTGTACTTTGATAAATGTTATTATTGGCGTTTCAAATAATTTTTAAAAACATATTGCATAGACGAGTGTATGTATATATTAGTCAAATTTACGATTATAAAAAAATCGAAATCGTTTGTAAACTAAAATTAAACTACCTAATTGGGATAACTGTTTATTTCGTGTAATTCCGTAGAAAAATTTAATCTCTTAAGTTGAAAAAAAATGTTTATATTTAAATGATATGTCGTTAACATAAATTATAATTATCCGTCAAAAATTTAATAAACATAATTTTTATTACTATTAATGATCGCCAATACATTAACCCGTACAATTAATCACGAAAGTATATTTTAACAAATTTAAAAAATCAACGTGGATGTATGTACAATTGATAGCACATTAAGTACAAATTTTAAGTACCCTAATTTGTCGCTATGAACATTCTACATTTTGTTATTGCTTTTAGCCTATGCAATTGAAATTTTTGTAAAAATATTTTCAAAAAATTCGTTTATAGTATAAAAAAAATTGTCTGGCGCATAATAATACAAAAATTAAATTATATTTATAATTTCGAAAAAATACATACAACGGATACAAAAATGTATAATTTATAAAAAGGAGATCCACATAATTATTATAAAAACCGATAAAATAATAATCAGTCTTATGAAAAATAATTTAACAAAACTCAATAAATGTTAATTCGTAAAAAATTGAAAATTAAAAAAATCTATTTCCTGTTTTCGCTTTTATTAGAATCCGTCGTAATCTTCAATCACATCCATGAAATGTGTCAGCCACATAAATAATTCTTGGACTTTGCTATCGTCAAATTTCTTCAAACATATTGTGTTTAAGTCTTTAAAACAAACCGACAAACATTTTAAAGTATCCTACAATTAAAAAAAAAAAAATATGTATTATCGATCGATTACAGCATAATTCTTATTATTTTTCTTTTTACTACGACAAATTACCTCGGGCCAAGACAATCGCAAAATTGACATGATTGCGTTCGTAAGTTCGTCGATTGTAAGAAAATTGTTTTCTATAAAATATTTTATCCAAGCTGTTATTTTCTCACTTATAACGGTCTTACACGAATTGGATTTCTCTGACAATATATATATGTTACGTTCACATATTATCATGGAAACTGTATATAGGTTTTCGGCAAGATATGGATGATAAGCTTTCATTACTTTTTCATTAAACAGCTTTGGCATATTATACGCTAAAATCAAACGTACTTAAATTAAACACGCTATTATATTGTCAACGACTACTGTATACTGATCGTAACAATTAGCATACTGGCTAGTAACACGTTGTCAATGAGTCTCTTTATTATAAATTGGTACAATTTGGAATTCATTTCGTTCTTGTGTTTTAAAATGATTTTGAATTTATTAGCATATTCAAAAATATCGGCCGAAGTTAATTGATTATCGTAAGCTTCGATAATTTTTAAGCCAAATATCTGAAACACATAACACGAACAATTTATTAGTCTGATGTATGACATTCGATCACATCAATAATGTTGTTTGAAGAATGTTTTACAAAAACTAGTGAATTTTTTCAAAGAGTCACTATAGGTAACGTATTTTTTAAGTTTATAAAAAAATACAGTAGTATTGATAAAATATATAAAATAAAATAAAATACAGTAAACATTGAAATAGGTAAATAAAAATTACAGAACGTACAATATTCCTGAACATTTTTAGTAAAGATATACGCGCACTGAAATTAATAACTAAAGTCAATTATGTAATTATCAATATTGGGTTATTGTAACTATAATAATATCACATGGTCATATTATATTAGTTTAAAATGTCATAAATAACTATAGTATTTTCTTTATAAAATCAAATAAATATTATTACAGTATCAATTTTTCTTCAATTTTCTTCATTAAATTTATACAAAATATAATTAACACAAATCTAAAAATAGAATACTTAACCAAATTGTATTTACTAAAAGTAGTACTTGATTGAAATTAATTGGAGCTTAACTCGTACCATTGTATACAATAGTACTGTATTACAGTATTACTATATTACAGTACTGTATTAAATATAGTAGTCAAGACTACTGTATTTAAATGCGGAGTAGATATAGTTATTAGAAATTTAAAAGGTATACAATTAAATAATTAAAGATAATGAATAAAATTGATATTTAAACGTACTAAATAATATAAATACGAACATAAACCCAACATACAAATAGTTTATCATGGGATATTGTAAATTAAAGTAATTACAATGTGTGATTCTACCAAATTCTATGTTCAAAAAAATTATATCCAATATACCAGTTTTTTTTTAATGAAAAATACTTGCATTTAAATCTATCAGAAGTTCGCTAGCTGGAATGAATATGTCTTCGTCTGGCTCATTTTTAGTAGACGTTAATAATTCACGTAGATTACTTCCATTTACATTTATTTCACCGCATTTTAAGTTATGTTTCAATTCGGTATCAATGTAGGTAATAAACATTTCTGTCAACAAATAAAATAATTAGTATAATACTGTGCGTCATTTAAAAACTAAGGGAGATTTCTTACTTTTGATATTTATATGATTTTTAACCCAGTCTGTTACTAGTGCTTTGAACTTACGAACTGCTACAGAAATACAAAATGGCAGAGAACCAGGATTTACAGTTTCAGAATCCAACAATTCCTTAATGGCATTAGGAATATTAATTTTTGAAAAGTTTTCTACATATTGTTGAACAGTTGTATTGAAAAATGAAATACACGTAGTAATATCATTTTCATCAATTCTGAACTCTGAATTCTATAAATATTATTATATTAATATCATTTGGCATTAATAAATAATAATTATAGGCGTAAGAAGAACTTTATAACGCACGGTTTTGTTACTGACATGCTTTTGGAATTTCTCACACACAATGTCGATAAAATGATTCTTTACATCAGCTATACAGTTGTTTTGAATCTTTTTAGTACAAGAAGAAGCTATTCGCTTAGCGACGAAATCAACCGTTATCAAAACCGACGACGAATGATTGTCAAAAAAATGCGATTCTAATTCCAGCTAAAATTAAAAATTATTTATATTAATTTAAAACTGAAAATTCATTATTTAGTGTTTACATACTTCAATTAGGTGATTTTGATTTACTTTTCGACTGCAGGAGCTGAGTTCAGGTGAATTAAATTTTATCTTTTTATTACTAACGTTACACTGCAATATTGAACGGAAGTTATTCAGTTGTGGGAAATAATGATATATTTGTTTTGTGTTCACTATTGGACCGATTTTAAACTCCTTAAACATGTTGTCGAAGAGATCTGTAACATAAGGTATTTGTTTGATAACGATCGTAATTGTTTAAAAGTAACGCGTAACATGGAAATTACTTTTATCGACAGATTTTGTAGAGTTATCGAATAACGTATGAGGTGCTATATTCATATGTTCGATTAGACAATTAAATTGTAACCTCAACAATAGCACAGAACCGGTTGTTACAGAGCTGACCGCGCAAAGGGAATAGAGCCACGTCAGAATGTTTTGATGAAAAACCGTTGATAATGAAATTTGATCCACTTGATACAGATACTCAATTATCCACAATGTCGTTAACACAATTTCGTTAGGCCCTTGTTTAAGAGCGAAACGTAATTTATCGAGCAAATTTAATGGTGGTTGAACCTTAAAATAATACATAAAGAAATTTAAGTATTATCCGTATTTAGTACACATTTTATATATTATACCTTAGATCGAATGTCCAATAAATATTCTTTCAATGTTGGATTTATGACATTACAATCTTTATAAGGATGATACAAAGTAAATCCCAAAAATTTTGCTAATAATCGTAATGTATCAACATAAGAAAAGTAATTTTGTTGATATATTGCGCCTGAAAAATAAAAATAACTGTATAAATAACGAGTATTTTAAATATATCGCATTAATAATATAAACCTTCTTGTAACTCGGTAGCCCATTCCATTGCATTTAATACATCTATTCTATGCACTAAAGTATCGATTAGATGTTTATAGAAATATGCGTTCTCCATTAACATAATTGCAAGTTCCTTAAAAAATGCTTGCACTCCAGGAAATTCGTTTGCAGGATTAACACTATGTCCGCTTGTATAGTCACGTTTAGTAATTCGCTGATGAAGTAGTTCTAATTTAGACGCGGATAACTCTTTAATCGTTTTATCTTTATAAACATTCTAAAATATGTATAAAATATAAGCATTGCACAACGTGTACGATTTATAGACTAATTGTTACCTTGGATTCTTCAAACGATGAATTTATCAATTGAGCGACAAACAATTTGGCAAATTTACTCATATTAACGGAGCTATTGTTTTCATAAATCAATTTTTGAATAAATGCCGATTTTTTGTAATTTAACTGGGGTTGATTTTCATTTTGTTTCCAATTTTCTAGCAAATCATAAAATGCATTTCTTTGAGATTTAAAATCGTGGAACATTTTAAGTGTTGGAAAACAATTTTTAGCGTCATGTTCTTCATCAAATTTTACCATATCCTTAGTGATAGTTGAATTTAAAGACTTCATATCATCATTTGAATTCTATAGAACACAAAATTTACATATATCAATTTAAGAATTTCGCGTGGAATTTTAAAAAAATTGTATGAATGGTATATTGTTAAAAATGTACTAACTGTAGAAGTCAAATGATACTCAAAATTTTTAGACAATTCTGGAACATATGTATTGATTATTTTCTGTTGTAAAATAAGATTAACAATTGGTTTTTCCATATACATTAAAATTGGTGTCAAGTGCTGTATAGTTTTGGAAGCAAAATAATGACAATCATCTGACGACTTAAAATGTACGACATTTGCATTATTACTGTCGTTGTTAAATGTTTTTTGGTGGGTCTTGACAGTAAGAAGTGTAAATACATATCCCAATTCATGAAACAAATTACATAAAATATTGCAGTTGATAATCGAAGCATAAAGACTCCCTAGTATTTCCAAGCTTCTTCGTTCTTTTGTGGCAATATCTAAAAAATTAAATACGAAACTTGTAATTTAATAACAATATTAACGAATGCAATATATTGATTTTAACATTACTTAGATGACTTTTAAAAATTAACAAAGAATAAGTAGAATATTTTTAGTTAAAGTTGCGTTCAATCTGTATCTGTAAGAAATAGTTTTAAAAATATACCAAATCGACATACTATTAGATAAAGCTTGATCAATTTTTGTGTCTTGAAGTTTTGATGTTAATGTATGTATTTGAACAGTCTTCTTGTCTTTTTTGGTTAAATTTTTTACAGGCGCGGATCCTTTGGGTTGTATATTTTTACCCGTTGACGGCGTTTCTACTTCGGGTACATTAAACATGTTTGTGGCAACAGTTTCATTTTCAACTGATGGATTCACAAAGCTACAAATACATAATACACAATTACATTCGGTAAATAATATAAATGGAAATCTATGTAATAGTTTACTCACTGTGCAGTTTTACCATGAATATAATTTATTAAATAAATAGCAAATTCAATTTTTCCTACGCCTGGACGGATATTCTATATAAATAATATATATCGAATTAAACTCAATAAGCTAATTCACGAATAAAAATTATATTCGCATTTGGTTTACGGACTTTTAAAAATGTCATACATGTTATACTTACACTGTCTTCGAATGCGTTAATTTTTTCTAAAATATTGTTCACTTTAATGTTTTCATCTAGTATGTTATTCAACAAACTTGCACAACGCACCTCAGATTTAGACATATGCTTCTGCATGATTTATATATAATTTGAATCATATAATCTGAAAACTAGATAAAAAGGTACATTAATGAGAAATAACGCTAAAACACATTTAATACTTTTTCAATAAAATGAACAGAATTGTATATTATTATTTTTTAATAAATTATAATCATAACGATGCACGAATTTCTAAAAAACTGACGCTTCATAACATTTGTACATCTACGTAATCGTTTCATTACAAAAGTTTATTGTTATTCAAAATCAATAAAAATCCCTAAAAATAATTATTCGCACTTAGAACACAAATACCTATTATTTATTTAAGAATTTATACACCATACAAGTATTCAAGTAATTTCGTTAAAAAAATATACGTAGCATTTATCAAAATTTGTTTTCGACCAATTTTATACGTATGGTTAAAGATGAAAAAAATAAACTTAAATCCATCAAAAATAGTTCGACATAAGGATAAACAGTATATCACAAAAGATTTGTCGAATTGTTACAACATGCGAGTGTCTATCGATATTTATTTATTGAATATCGCATAATTTATACATAGATAACAGTTTTAAATATGTATATATACGTTATTTATTAAACTACAAGCAAACAAAGTAACACAGTCGGACATATTTTGTTTCAAAAAGTAATATCAGAAATTTTATGTACTTAAGCTTTTTGAGGGCAATGGTTTTAAATTTGACAATCAGTCGTACGTATATTTATAATTAAAAACTGCAGAAACGAGCAAATATTTTGAATTCTATCTAATCGTTTAATGTGCTCAACGATCGACGACTTTTGTACAACATAGTTTCAACGGGCCCGAATTTCATAACGATGTACGTTGAAAAACGGCCTATGCGTATGATACGACAAAGAATTGTGTATACGCAAATTGAACGAGGAGGTTCGACAATGTGGAAAAATCGAAATCGTGCTCGTACTTAACCGCGGTTGCCAAGTGAAACGCGCGCGAAAAGCGAACCGTAAGAATTTCGGTACGTATTGCGTAGCCTGTCGGAGAATTTCAAACGTTCGCCGCGTTGATTGTAGGACGGCGTTCGTACCGTTCCAATTACGTTACGACGGTAAATCGTACGGCAATGACGCGTCAATTGTTTGCGGGTTGTTTTCACGTTAGCGCCGCTTCGCGCCAAAATGTTCGAAAACGATAAACATACTGCCGTCACGAGCTTACTTCAAAAATCGTGGTCCAATAACATATCGACGTGATCGAACGGTGCGGAAACGGCGTAAAAACTTCGCGAGTTATTACGTATCATTCGATTATCGCGAACACGACGTTCTAATACAACGACTAACTAGCGACCAAGAACTACTCGGTTACTAAGTACTCCGGTGCGTTTACGATAACAACTATTGTTAGGTCGATGAAAAAATAATAATTTAGCCGCCAAAAGCGAACGTGTTCGTGATAACGTATTGATAAGCCATTCTGCTATGTAACGTTTGGCGGGCGGGCACCACCCAACGTGTGTGCGTGCGTGCGTGCGCGCGTGTGTGTATACGCGTATGACGTTGTCAAGGCGCACACGAATAGCGCGGCGATTTATCGAAATGGACGAAGGTCGAATTTTCGTTTGCGTAAAACGTGAGTGCGTGCGTGGCCCGTCGAGAAACGAACGTATCCGTGAAATTCGACAGACGCGTCCCGTTCGTCCAGGAACTCAAGCGCGAATTACGAATAACGTCGATGGTTCCGGCAAAAACGATCGAATTCAACGTCATGTTTGTCACGTTTGTTTTGGAAGCCACAACGTTCGGTAAACGTCGAATTTTTCGTACCGAACTTAATTCCGTCCACTTGATTTTATACAAAATACACAGCCGAATAGCATTCGCGCGTTCGCGGATGATATCATTTGAACAACGTTAATTTGTAAGCCGGCAACACGTCGAATTAAAAAGTTGACGCGTTCTAAATGCGTTTTACGTGTATGGTGACGTGGGTTTAGCGTAAATTGAACAAACGTCGATTGCGGCGCGTAGTTTGGCCGACATAAACTCGTAAATTACGAAAACATTACAAAAAAACGAGTATACACCTTTATATGCTAGTCACATTTCTTGCACGTACGTATTAACGTTCGACGACAATACATAATTCGTACACAACCGTAGAAATACCATTAAACGAATTTCAGATGAATTTAAGAATCGAAATCAAAACGAACGACGTATGTTAAAATCGATCGATTTATTTATGAAATAATATAACGGGAGCGTAACGTACAAAATTGTTACCGAACGTTTAGACGCGTTATTTGGGTTTTTATTAAATCACGAACGAAACGTTATTAATACGTTCGAATAAATATCGGATTAATAATTTGAAAACCGTCGAAATATCTTCCTCGTTATTTTCCTAACGCTCGGAACATTACCTAGTAACGAAATAATCGCGTATACAAAAAAAGCCCTTGAATCACGGACGTTCCGTATGACTTTTTTACAAACGGATTTTTAATCGAATCCGATAAATAGTTAACCTCCTCCGGTCAGTCATCCTCAGACACATAGTTCACTCTAACGAAATCAGAGTTCATCGTTGACCGACCATTATTTCGGCAAATGATTAAGTCAATATTTTGCGTCGAAATATCGCGTACATTTTTCGTTTTTAGACAATTTCGCCCAATCGGCCAATATTCCTGATTGTTGTTGATAAAAACGATATTAATTTTGGATTAATATAAATTGTAACGTGTCGAAATAAAATCGAAAGATAAACGGATACGTAATAATAAAATAAAACGAATAAGAAAAACCACGACGTGCGGGTGTGTTGATTCCTGTTTTTTATTTAAATATCGATTTAATAAATACGTTTCAAATAATTTAATAGATATTAATAAATAAAAATTATTCGTGTTTTAAGTTGGTTATAATAAAAAAAATTATCAGCAATGTATTGCTACAGGGATGGGCAAACTCTATAGGAGTATAATGTACTTGATATGGACAACTAAAATTAACGAAATTAAATTATTTACAATCGAGTTTGACATCGTATCATATATTAAACGTAAGGTTTACGTTCGTTAGTTACTTATAAAATGAGCTTGTTAAGCCGTAATGGGCTATACCCGAATCTTAATTTTTGTCTTTTTGCGACGTCGATGTATCACGTGGACATGCAAATGCCAACAAAATTGTTGTTCTTCCACTAAATTACCCATTGCTCCTAATCGTATGACACCATTTTATCGAATAATTAAAATAGACCTTAGTTTTGGTTCATTGATATTTGTTTATTTAAGGTGAATTATACACTAAATTAAATAATTATAATAATAATAATAATAATAATAAATTGAACATAATACATTTACTTAAGCGTTTATCAAATAAGGTTTAACCGCTTCTTGGTTAAGAAATAGATATAATATTTAATTATTTTTACTTAATAAAAGTATTATGTAAAATATTTAAACAAACTATTGAATACATCGGTCGTTATTTCATGTATACTGATAATATAGCATGTACTAATTTACGGAATGATTGTAATATACGAAACGCGATTTAAAAATAGACTAATTCGCAGTAATAATGAAAGATATAATTTTTTTTCCAGTTAAACGAATTAAAATATTATTAACAATCGTATATAAGATATATATATGTCGTATTAATATTTCTTAAAAGATAATTTATCGACAAGTTATTGAAATGACGATATTTCCTGTATATATTTGTTCTAAAAAAATGCTATAAACTTACTATATAAACGAAACGTAAAAATGGAAAACAAGTTTAATTTATACAAACACGGTGATTTCACATTCAAGTATCGGAATATGACATATGTAAAGAAGTAGTAATAATGAAAAAACGGCATTGCCGGTTCAGTAGTAGCGGGGATGGGAGGGGGAAGCTTACAACCGATTTCTTAAGCATACCGAGCACCTGCTGATGCGCGTTTTCATCGAATTTTCTTTGAGTGTCTGAGGCCGGGGTTTCCTGAACATATCTCGGTCGTCGATTGTGGACAGCCAATACGAATACGCGGTGGAGAAGAAATTGCATCGTCCAATTCCGTGACATTCGATGAACGGTCTTGGCCGGAAATCTTCTAAACACGATCCAGGACTGACCAACGATTGGCCACCGCCCTCGGCACCGGCGTCGGTATGCTGAAGTCGAAATAAATAGTTAAACGCGTCGCAATTACGTACAAAACGATTCATCGAGATTTAAATATTCCGGTACGACGTTATAAGTCGTTAACATTAACGTTTATAAGTCTAAACGAAGACGCTATTCATTAATAGATAGGCAGTTGAAAAACCCTTTACACAATAACGTAAATTCTGATACGACATTGAAAGTTTCCCGGAACGAGTGTCCGGTCTAAATTCTGAGGCATTCGTCTACACGCGCGAAACTTATACTCAGCCCGAGAACTTAATCCGTCATAACGAACGTCGCGTTTCCAAACGACGTTTCAAACGTGCTTGAATAGCCGCAGAGAGTTTACGAAATAAACTAAATAAAACGTTAGTATTTCGTGTCCGTAGCGTATAAATAAATTACGTTCTAATTAATAATTTAGGTGGAACGATGAAAATATTGTTTCTCGAAAATACGTCGACCATAAAACCGAGTGTTAAATTTCTATTAAACTCCGTAAGAGCATATTAATAATGCGTTCTCGTGTTGTTTTACCGACCATAATGAAACTGTATCCAATCCACAATTCACTCCAGCCTTTCGGGCACTCGGGTATGGCTATCGATTGGCTGTGCACGGCGATTACTCTTGTAGGCGCTTCGCACACCGAGCATCTATAAAGCGATACAAAAGCGGGCCGTTATTTTCGCTATCGGCGCGCAATGTTTTTCGACGTCCATTTAAGTCGCCGTACGGATCAACTACCTCGATATGTATTTCGAAATGTCAAGTCCCAGAATTTGCGTCATCATCAACGGCATCGGCTCCGGGGTACTTAGCCAGTAACTGTAGTCGCTTCTACTCGCGTAATCGCACACTTCGTTCAAGTTGCAGAACAAGAACGGCATGGTGTTGAACTTTTGCAAACAGCTACCCGGCGCACCTAAACACGTCGAACATAAGTAAGTGACGATCGTGTCGAAGTGACCAACGCCGTCGTGGACTCGGGAAATCTACGCGATATGACCGCCGGACACGTACCTAAATCTTGTCCGTGCGCGTTTTTATTGCCCATCATGTGTAACAGCGAGTAGCCAGACCAAAGCTGCACGGTATTTTTCGGACAGCTCGGAACGATTTCCGTTTGCGAATGGTATGTGAAGAAATGGCCGCGATGCGGCGGTGGTTTCGACGGCCGAGCGGGAACGCCAGGCCCTCCGGGTTGGCCTAATTTACGTAACGTATTAGTGTAAGTCGTCAACGTCGAAACGGTTCAACGCGCGCGTTTACGTTTAAAAAAAAGAAAATTCGGCGTGTATCGTTACCGTTAAATCCTCTCGGTCCGTTCCTTCCGGAAATGCCCGGTGTTCCGGATTTTCCTTTAAGGCCTTTCTGACCTGAAAATTGAGAAATAACGCGACGTAAATGGAATATAACGTCGCAACTCGCGCCATACCAATCATTCCCGATAAACCGGGGAAACCGGGTTCGCCGCGTTCTCCTTTTATGCCGTCACGTCCGTTACGGCCACTTTCACCGGAAAGTCCAGGGGCACCTACAACGTAAATTCGATTAACCATACGATCGAACTTTTTCCACCCATCCGTTTCGATGAAAACGCTATTAGTTTTCCGTTAAGGGGTTACGACGAGGCGCCGCTTCGTTCGGTAATATAAATAAAAAAACGAATTTTTTTTCGTACATTTTACGCGAATATTTTTTATTCGAATATTATTATTTTTTTTTTGCCCTTTTCACGTATTCGAATAGTATTTAAGCGACAATTATATTACGTATATGTATAGAAAGCTCATTTATCGAAGTATCATTTTTCGTTTGGACTTGCCTGGTATTCCAGGATATCCCTCGTCTCCAGGCATTCCTCTTGTCTGAGTTTCGTTATAAAACAGTGATTCTCCGATTTCTCCTTTTTTACCCTAAAAATATAAACCATTATAGACGAGACGATTGTCTTTATCTACTGGTTTCGAAAAGTATTTAGAAACCTACTTAATTACGCGCTAAAACGTACGATATAAGTGATATAATTGTCTAGTCAATTCATAACGCATATTTTGTAATAGTAATGTACACTTACTTTCAAGCCAGGTATACCCGCAAGTCCTGGAAATCCAATGTCTCCTTCTATACCCGTTAGACCATTTAGACCAGGATTACCTGAATTATATCAAAACATAATAATAGTGCGAATGAAACGAATATTTTGTGAGTTGGTAAATTTTTGTAAAAAATTATATACACAATATCAAGGATAAATACCAGGTTTTCCATCGAACCCTGTTTCTCCAATTTCGCCTTTTTCGCCGTGTAACCCAAATAATCCAATCGGACCGTCATCACCTTGTTCTCCTTTTTGGCTACAAGAAAGCCAAATCATATGTTAGCTCGAAACCAATATGATATACGTTTATTGGACCACCGTATTATATACCTACCTATATTGCGCTAAACCCGGTTCACCTTTCACACCTTTCGAACCACTTCTTCCTGGTTTTCCGTCTAATCCTGGAATACCTACTGCGCCTGGTTCACCTGTTACCGATTCGCCTGTCGACAAGATAACGACAAATATTAGTGAAAATAATTGTTAATTCGCTGGAAAAATATATTTACATAGAGTTACGTCGGTAAATCGACAATATTTTTTAATAACATAACTATCGACCACGACATTTTTATAATTGAACGCAATTTCTTTCGAACGAGTTTTATATAATTTAAATATATTTTAAAATTTAAGAAATTTTAAAATAAAACTTTCTATTAATAATACGTATACATAATTGGTCTGGATACACGTACGAATAAAATAATAACGATAGTAATTATATTAAATAATATTCAAAAAATGGGATTTATAAAAGTCAAAAATTATAAATAGGACTTTTACTTTACGTGAATAACAAGTTTCGAACCTCTAAGACCCGGTTTTCCTTTAATTCCTTTAAGGCTCAATCCACGAGGTCCCGGATACCCAGTAACCTGAAAAATATACCATAAATACACATAAATTGGCGATTCAACATTTAAATGAACATTCTTCAAATATTATTTTTTTTTCTTCTTTTCAGTCACAACGATGTTATGCATTGTATAATATTAGTGCTTTAAGATTAAAGTTCAGCTCAAGCGAGTATTATTAGTTGTATACCTAACGGTATCAATATAATAATAGCAGTGATTGAGAAATGAGCTAATTATAATTATTCGCAAATCGAATCCCACGAGTTATAAATTATTTTAAATTATGCATAATACTATTCTAAATAAATTATCGGGTGTACAAATTTCATAGATAAATATATATCGTTATTTACGGATATAATAAAAATACGTAAACGTTTATAATCGTAAGAACCGCTTAAATATACAAACTATATTGTTATATACAAAGTAGGAAATCAATTTGTACAAACCCCATCATCACCATATTCTCCAGGTGCTCCTTTTTGACCATCGATTCCCGGTCTAAAAGAAAATAAAATGGACATTTTTGATAATAATATGTTATAATTAAATATTGCTGATCAATATTATCATATTATCTTATAGCATACCTTCCCGGAACTCCATCAATTCCACTTCTTCCTTTTTCACCAGGTTCCGGATTTAAGCCAGGCAAACCTGTATGAAAACAATTATGATTTCAAATACGAATATTTTGTAAATTATGTGTCAATACGTTATTATTTGTAATTTATAATAAAAAACTAGAAAAAAAAATACAATTATGATGAAAGTATTTGTAAAAAATGTAGATATTTGAATTTATAGATATTTATCACGTACCTGGTAAACCTTCAGGTCCGGTATCCCCTTGTTCTCCTTTAATTCCGAATATTCCTGGATATCCTTCAACTCCATTAGGTCCGGTATCTCCAACCACACCCTTAATTTTACGTATATAGTAATATTATTATATTAAATGATATATAAAAAAAAATGTGCTCCCTCCCCAAATACAGTTGCTAACAAAATTTTGTACATCTTGAACGTTGTAATGAAATCGTATCACTATAATTATATAAAATATGTTGTTTCATGATCTAAAACATTTTGATAAGTATAAATGTCTAAATAAATCACTGAGAATCTGAAATTTCGATTAATTTATTTGAAATATGTGTAAATGGAAATATTATTACTTTAGGTCCTTTAGACCCTGGTAATCCTGGTATTCCGGTTTCGCCAATAGGACCTCTTAAATTTGCATGACCTGAAAATGCAAAAAATATGTAAATAATCAATGAGGTCCTTTTACACACACACACACACACACACACACACACACACACACACACATATATATATTTCTATTATTATACAACCTCGTTCTCCGTCTTCTCCTTTTGTTCCGACAGTAAATCCTTCATAACCCGGATCTCCAGTATGTCCTGTAAAATTTGAAGTAAAAATAAGTTTTTAGGTACAATATACTATAATTTACGTGGAAAAAATAAATGCGAATAATACATAGAGTTATTAAATTGTTTATACCTAAAATCGAATTAAATGTAAAAATATATTGTTTAGCAAATTTTTGAACAAATTACACTTAATTTTAATATTACAATTATAAATAACTAATAATAAACTCAAACCTTTGATTCCTTTGATTCCTGTTAATCCTCGTGTACCATTTGTTCCTGGATCTCCAGGTAATCCTATTTCAATAAATCATTAATATATTAAACGCCATTATTTATTAAAAGAAATTATATTAAAACCAAGTAAACATGAATTTTAACAGGTGTAAACTCTATTTTTAATAGTCAAGTAATTTAATTTTCTTTATCGATGTTTTATTTTGCTAAATTACTTGTAACATAGGTTTAAAAATAAAACCATTACGAACTTCAAACATTTTTTGATGCAATTTTAATTAATTCGATTATAGGGTCGATGATAAACTTTTCTTTACACATAAAACCATAATTACCTACAATATTTAGTTCGAAAAAAGAAAAAAGTATATCATACACCTATTTGTCAGTCTAATAGATAATATTTTAGAAATGCTTTTGTAATGAGTATTTGAATAATTAAAGAAAAATATATATTATATTATTTTATGAGGAATAATAGGTTTATGGTTATTCAAATACCTGGTTGTGCGATTTCACCGGGCATACCATCAAATCCAACATCACCTTTTATACCTTTAAGACCAGAAAAACCTGGTGGTCCTGCGGGCCCTTTTAATCCTAAATTAAAAAAGAATAAAGTAACATTAACGAGAGTTTTGAATAATAAAGTAATTAGGTATAATATAAGTATACAATAAAAATGAATATAGACAAGGTCCATAATATTGAAAACAATAAAAATATATTTATAATAAAATTAAAAAAAATTTAAACTCCGTAATATGGTTTAATATAATTTGCACATAATGTAATGCGTGATCTTGCAAACAAAAGTTTTAACACTTTAATAAAATAATATACTACATAAAATGAAAGGGTCTTTTATTTTTTGCTGTAGTTCATAATAGTCCAAATTATAAATGTTTATGACTTTTAGTATTTATTTTTATCGAAAATATTTAAATGAATATAGAAAACAATTTACTTTTAAAGTATTTTAAAATAATCAACAGATACACTATATTTTTCGCGAAAAACTAATTAATTTATCAAGAAATAAAAAAAAGCGTTATGTTCTTAAAAAATAAAATAAATTGGCAAATAAAATTGGTACATACGGTACATTGGTACATACTCTATGGAATTTGTAGTCGATAAACAATTATAATGGTTTATTAGGAAAAAGGAAAAAATTTTCGACATTTACACTGACGACTTTGCCCATGATCATTTTTGAGTATTATATGTGATCTATTAATAACTATGAATCAGTTAATCAGAAATAGACGAAAGTCATAAAACACCTTCAATATTTTTTTTTTGGAAATGTTGACATGTTTAAATGAAGTGATACATAATTTTTTTTTAAACGTAACTAAATGTATTTTATAAATTATTTTAAGTCATTCAAAATCGATAAAATTGTTTGTATACATTTTAACGGTGTGATTGATTTGTTTATAAATACCCGGCAATCCCGATCGGCCTTTTAATCCTGGATAACCTTTCGGACCATCATCTCCAATAATACCTAAAACAATTAACGACGTGATTTGAATTATATTACAATTAATCATTGTCGTATAATAATTACAACAGAGAAAAATAAATGTAATCATATACCTAACTAATCTAGTTTAATTTAATGGAATAAAGAGAAAACTAAGTTTATTATTTTATTGATGATTATTGATATATAAATATAATATCGTACCTTTATCTCCGACAATTCCAAGGTCTCCCATAGGACCCTATAAAACACGAACAAGTTTGTTGTGAAAAATTAATATTTATTTAGGTAGAACGATATTATACTAATATAATAACATAAACTTTCGTAAAATGGACACTGACATTATTATTTCAAAGTATAAACTACCAAGTCGTTCGATATATTACACTACATCCCAAAATAAATTCGAACATTCGTATATATACATTTTACAAAAAATCGAAAGTGAATATTTATCTACATTACCATTCTTCCAAGTTTCCCAGGTTTACCGTCTATTCCGGGTTCTCCTTTGGCACCTAGAGTTTTTAAACGGTTCGATTAGATGTATTCATATTTTTTTTTACGTTATCACGAAACGTTCGTTATTCAAAGTTCGCTTTAATATGATTTATTATACGTACCCTTTTCGCCATATTTTCCAATAGTTGTTGTCCCGTTGTCACCTCGTACACCTTTTTGACCGTCCAAGCCGGGAAAACCGTCAGGACCAACGTCGCCGTCTTTACCTATAAATTAATAAGACGAAAATAATATTATTACGCAAATAATTTCGTTTCGTTTAAAATAAAATGCCGTCAATAATTATTCATGTTTACCGGTGGCGCCAGTTTCTCCTTTTGGACCACTGAACGAATAATCTCCTCTGATACCGGGAAGTCCAGGAAGCCCTCGATCGCCAACTATTCCCTATCAAAAACACGAAACCTCTACAAAATTCCTAAATAATCGAATATTGACGGTTATGTGGTAATGTACACTATACAATAGTCACTATCCTATTCATGTTAAGTAACAAACCAGACGGTCGAATTGTGCGCAGTGGCTTGACATCGTCATACGCTCTAGGTAACTAAACCTGGTGCTGTGGAGCTAATATTAGACGTTATCTGACGTTCACTGCTGACGAAAACTAATCGCCGTTTGGGTTACTTTTTAAAGTGAATATTGTACGGTATTTGTAGTATACTATATATATTACGTAATATAGGTTATAAATATCGTGACTACCGAATTTGAAAACAAAAACGTATTTCTTCGTAGTTGGACGATTTTAAATACTAATTTAAGTTTTAAAATATTTCGAAATTTAGATATAAAATCTTATGTTTATACCTTTTCTCCTGGTAATCCTTCTAATCCAGGCATACCTTCCATGCCAAAATCTCCACGTTCTAAACAACAAATTGTTGTATACATTATTCGTGTAATGTATTAAATATTTTAATATTTAGAAATTTCAAATTACTTTAAACATAACATTTACAATTTGAAAATATTAATATATTCAAACAAATCACAGGTATTATATATTTTTGTCATAAAATAAACGTAAACATACCTCCTTTGTCACCAATTACACCGAAAATACCAGGTCTTCCAGATAAACCTTTCGCTCCTAAAATTAAAAAAAACGAATATAAATTAGAGCGGATAGTTAGATTAAATTTGCGGACTATTGAGAACAATAAAATAGAAGGTAAATGGCCTACGTAAATTATTATTTACCTGGAGCTCCGTAGTCACCGCTATCTCCAGGTTGACCCATATCACCTATAGATGATTATAATAAAATTAAGTCAACATGTAATTACGTAGATAACAATTATTGATTTTTCTCTATAAGTTTGTAACGAAACACTATAGATTGAAGTCTACACATTACAATATTATGTTGCGAATATTTTTGTAATAGCTTTGCGATTGTTTGAAATCTATTTGAATAATAATAATTATTATTATATATAATAATCCGTTTGACATTAATTAACGATTCAAACGTCATCGTACATATTAATCATCTTGATATCAAACAAAATTTGTAAATAAATATCAATCACTTCTATCAAAATGTTTGATAATTTCTCTTCGTCAGTATATTTATTTATTTATATATCGCGATGAAAACTATTCTTTTAAAGTCTTTAGTAACGTTAAATAAAATATATTTAGCAATAAAAGTTAGATATCACGAAAAATATTATATACTTGTGTATATTAAATAATAATAAGTAATACGAAATTTTATTTTAAAATATACAATTAAAAAAACATAGACATTTTTCTTGTATAATTTGTCAATTATTTTATAAGATATTTTAATTACTTTATTGAGTTATAATTAGCGCATGTATACAGTATTATGTTATCGGAATACCTACTATATATATAACACGTAACTTGTATTATTATTTATAAAATAATGATACAAGTCGTCCAATAAATACAAACAAAATATTATTTTAAATTATTAATTATTAAAGTATACCTAATTTTCCCATTAATCCATTTCTTCCTATTATACCAGGAAGACCGACGTCACCTATAATTCCTCTTAATCCTGTAAATATGAAAAAAACCAATATTTTTTGTAATTAATAAACGACGATTATACGTAGTTCGTTAGGATTATAAACATTTCTAAAGAAGTAAAGAATATGTTAACGATTAAAAAAGTGTATATTAATTTTCAGTTAAAATATTTACGATTGATTACATTTGCTCTTATCAAAAATATCAATTAAATTTTTACATATATTGAACGTTGAAAATACAAGTATAATTAATTATTTTACCTTCTAATCCCCAATCTCCTTTCAGTCCTTTAGTTCCATTAAAGCCGTTTTCTCCATCGAAACCTACATAAATACATATATCATATAATATTTAAAAATTTTAAACGTGAATAAATGTTAAATTCAGTGTCATACCGTTTGGACCTGTTGATCCAAAAGCACCTGGTAAACCAACTAAGCCTGGTGCTCCAGGGAATCCAGGTAATCCTCTATATGATACTCCTCGTTCTCCTTTTAAACCCTATATAATGATAAAAGTATTATATTTACCGAATCAATATATTATATACGATGCATTTTTATTGTACGTACGTACATAACTTCTAACAAAATATATAAGATACATATATATATATATATATATATATATATATATACACCTTAATATAGGGTATATACATGTGAAAAATTCAATAAAATTGAAGTAGTATTGGTATCTAATTTGTATCTTTATCAAAATTATTTACCGTTCTTCCGACTAGACCTGTAATTCCAGGACTACCCTTTTGGCCTTTTAGGCCAAATAGTCCATCCAATCCTGGGTATCCTTTTGAGCCACCAATTCTAAAAAAATTATTAGTACTTTTATGATTATAGTAAAACACCGTCAAATAACGCTTATAAATGTTTTATTACTCGATATTACATTATTAAAACTGATTAATATTAGTATAATTAAAACAGTTGCATAATGCATTACGATGGCTGAAGAAATCTTCAATTTACCATGTAGTAAAATTTTATTTTGTGAATATTATGGATACAAAAAAGGATGGTATACAAGTTATATATAAGGACAATGTACAGACAAATTAAAACGTTAAATTTTTAGTACGAACCCAAATTAGAAATTCATAATTTAGGATAGACAGTACCAAAATACATTTTAATGTTTAAATTGATACATTTAGTTTGAAAATGTAAATGTTCCGCTTATCCCATTGTACTATCAAAAATATTATAGTCCATCACCATAAGAGAGATAGGATTTTATGATCTCGTAAAATTGAAATCAAGATACCAAATATGTAATATTGATATTAAGAAAAAATAAAATTGCGGCAATTGTGGACGACACAATCCTACATTTTGCAATGATGACTGTAAAGGTCAGATCATTAAATTATTTAACGAAATTTTTTATATTATTTTGGTGGTTGCCATAGTCATAAATCAAATCGAAACGCCTTAAAATCTGTTGACAAGTGACCAAATAAATGATCATATTGTTGTTTGTCTAACGAAAACAAAATAATGTTTGTACACTAATGACTATCTCTGAGTAAAAATCTAAGCCATACAAGCAAACGTACTATAAAACTAAAAGATCTAAACATTTTTATCTAAACTATTTAAATTACTCGAATGAAATTAAAAATTAATTAAATTTCATACCCCGCGTCTCCAGGTTCACCTTTTTCCCCTTTAACACCAAAATCACCATATTCTCCAACCAATGTGTTTTGGCCAGGTTCTCCACGGTCTCCTTTTTGACTAGCTAATGCCTAAAAATGCCAATTTTTTCTCTACAATTTATAATATTAAGCCGGATTAAATCGTATATATTAAAATAATTATATAGACGATGAATTAATATAACGACTGAATCATACTGGTAACCCAGGTTCTCCTAATTTTCCTGGCTGTCCCTCTTCTCCTTTCAATCCTTGATCACCAGTAGTACCAGGATATCCTAAAAATATTAATTGTATTTACGAGTATGTTTAAGAGTGTACTTTTAGAAATAGATTGTACAAGTACCTTTTAACCCTTGGGGACCCTCAGTTACTATACCAACAACACCTGAAGGACCAGGAAGTCCAATAAAACCTATAAGAAACAAATTATATATATCGTACATATTAAAATCAAAATAAACAATATTCCAATACCTTGATCCCCTGGCGGTCCCATTTGACCTTTCAATCCATCGGCACCTTTAAATAAAATACGAATAATGTTACAACAAAAGTTTCGTGTTATCGTAAAAATATACCACACCTTTGTCGCCAATGAATCCTTTAATTCCTTTATCTCCTTTTATATCAAATAAAAGGCCGCTGGCTTCTCCAGGTTCACCTCGAGCACCAATATCACCTTGATCACCTTGAGGCCCAGGATTTCCTGGATATCTGTAAATACGTTACGTGTATGAATTTTTACTAGAAAGTTTTGATTATTATTTGGGAAAAATTGGTACGGGCGTATGTGGATTAAACAAATCTACGGTTTTTAAGGATCTCATAATTAATTTATGAATTGACTTCCATAGTTTTAAAAACTACAAAACATTTTGTTCACGATTTCTCGAAAATAACATTGATAGTTAGTTTATAAGTACACAAATACCACATACCCCGGTTCTCCAATTAAATCCAACGGATTTAAAACATCAGCAGAGTCTCCTTTTTTCCCAGGTAAACCATGTTCACCGGGTCGGCCATCAATACCTGGATATCCGGGCTCTCCAAGCATACCCTGTTAATATATTAAAAAAAAAGGCGAAAGAAGTTAATTTTTTCGTATTGTTTTCTTAAAAGTCGTAAATGACGCGAGATTTATACTTACCTTCATTCCTTTTTCTCCAGATGCACCAGGTAATCCAGGTGTTCCAGGTATGCTGTAAAATGTACAAATTTTGATTTATAATTGTATAGCATTGTAAAAATACTACGAATAATTTTAGTAAAATAAATCGATCAAATATTAATTTAATTAAATCGTTAATTAAATATTCACGATTTGACATTTCTATTAATATATTGACGAAGTTTTGATATTAACAAGCTGGTTAGTAGTTATATAATATTAATTAATCTAAAAATTATTAACACGAATATGTGATTTCTTAAAAGTATACTATGTAAATACCCTGGCCAACCAATTTCGCCTTCTCTTCCAGGAAATCCTTTTTGACCTTTGTCTCCTGGTTCGGTTTTTATGGCACCATAATCTAATATAACACGTCCCATTTCTCCTTTCATACCAGGAATTCCAGCGAGTCCTAAATAAGAAATTAAACTGTCGTTCG
Organism: Geopemphigus sp. TES_GeoC_2020; assembly: GCA_025469175.1. Classification (NCBI taxonomy): domain Eukaryota; kingdom Metazoa; phylum Arthropoda; class Insecta; order Hemiptera; family Aphididae; genus Geopemphigus; species Geopemphigus sp. TES_GeoC_2020. The sequence goes on along the minus strand of JAIPRN010000362.1, from coordinate 65,118 downwards.
ATCATATTTCGTTTAAAATATTAAAGTTATGTATATAGGTTACGTTACTTACCTGATCTACCGGGTCTTCCAGCTAATCCTTTATAACCTATAAATAAAAATACGAACTTTTAAATACGTTTATATAAAAAGACAATAATTTAAAGGTTCCTAAAAACAAACGATACTTATTGAATCATATTACGCAATATACCGTTGTTAACGTTAGAAGGAAATAATATTTAATTTATCGACGTATTTTTTACCTGTTAATCCAGGTTTGCCCATTAATCCTTTGATTCCACGTAATCCAGGTAAACCGGAAAGTCCTATAGAATTTTATAGAATCAAAACACTTAAAGACGATGTGCATATTAAACTATTAGTTTTAATGTAAACAATTGTAATGTAACTTTAGCGAGTTCCGATATTATAATGTACGATATTATCATTTATCCACTTATTTGTCATTAAAGTGTTATAAAAGACATTTTCTGTATATTCTTTTTGTAAAGGCTTATTCGTGTAAAACATGTACTCACTGTAATTGTTAACGTAAAATTCGTGTCTAGTGAACACACTAGAGGGTAACAACCCGTGTTAATTTTTATTAGTAGTCATTTTTTATCGAAAGATTCTTAATAATCATAATGTAAATACAAAATGTAATTTTAATATTATCCCGAATATTAACTTCTTAGCAGTCTGTATAATATTCGTAACAATCATTCCTTATTCACTGACCTGGAGATCCAGGTACACCATTTTGTCCATCGTCCCCAGGTTCACCTTTTTGTCCATCAACGCCTGAAGATGAAAATTATCAATTAGAACATTATGGCAATAAGAGTACGAACCGTATTAAGACATACAGTTCGTTTAAATAAATTCCACATATTTAAATCAATATCGTAATATAGGTAATTGAATTGTACAACCTGGAGCGCAAAAGCCGCAATCATCACCGCGAGAACCTATTTTTCCGTCCCTACCGGGTAATCCTGTAATTAAATAATGTAAGTTATATAATTATAAAAGCCACATTACGAGCAACGTGTTAAACATTAACGCAATCGGTGTATATTCTCTTACCAGGTATTCCGGGTTCTCCAGGTACACCGGAAAATCCTGGGACACCTGGAGCTCCGCGAGGACCAACAATTCGCTCTCCTGGTCGTGTTGCAGGAAAACCTTTTATTCCTAAAACATAATACAATTTAATTTTCAGTACGCCATTTTAACATTGTCTCGTATTCTTAATTACTTATTAGTGACTAAGTTTGGTATATCGCTAACAATGAACGGGTGAACTACTATAATAATTTAAATTCGAAAATTTATATAACGAATTCATCATTATTTACTAGCATAAATTATTCGGTTATAAAAAGTTACGTTCCTCATCAATATTTAAAAAGATAATTATCGAAATGTTCACGGAACAATTAAAAACTACAGAATATATAAATGAAAACCTTTGAATCCTTGATCACCACGATCTCCTTTGGATCCCGGAGAACCACTTCGACCTAGAAAATGTTATTGTTATTTAATAGGACGTTTCAAATAAATACTTATACATATTGTTTATTAATGTAAATAAATCAAAATGAGATATCGAATTTAAGCGTTTAATATCTATTTAACGTTAATATTTACCTGGACGACCATCTTCACCGGCAGGTCCAAATATTGTTATACCAGGTTGTCCTTTTTCACCAATTGGACCACTAGGTCCTGGAATTCCAGGAGGTCCTTGTTCTCCACGTGGACCAGCCAATCCTTAAATAACACGTTAGATTATTATTAATACAATCATAAATACTCGTAAAATGTGTCGTACATTTAATCTTAAGTAAAATAGAACGTACATATATATTATCGTTATATGGAAATTGATTTAAAAATACAAGTTTGTAATCATTAACTAAATATTTGTGTATAATATACATATATATATCAATCGGAGAATAAACTGAATAAATTATTTAAGTATTTAAAATTACATATTCATAATTTCACGTTAAACCCAACTTAGTATATTTTAATATTTTCAAAATAATCCCATATCGAATTAATATCGGTAAAATATTTAATATTTACAAATACAAAAGAACTTTTTTTTTATTTAAAAAGCTCGAAAGAACTTAAACTGCTTATAAATATATATTATAAAAAAAAAATTGTTAATGAATTTTTTTTAACGATTTTCTTTCGAAAATAAATAAAGCTAATAATTACCTAATTTAACAGACAAACATATAACAAATAATAAATAAAAAGATAACAAATATTATGTTTTCAGTTCATTTATAATAGTTAAAATAATATATACCGTCAATTCCTTGTTCTCCTTTTATAGACAACCCTTTTGGTCCTCTTGAGCCAGGTAAACCTAATAGACAATCGTTATAATTATTTTATTAATAAATTATATTTCTAGTTTTAAAACAGATTTTATTTTATAAATAAAATAACAAAAATATTTTGAAAACACGTGTTTTTTCATAAATCATTTATGACTTAACGATTTTACCTGGTATGCCTGGTTCTCCTGGTGGTCCAATAATTCCTTGTGCACCAATCTGAAATTGTAAAATTATAAATCAAAATAGCTGAACATTTTTAATAGTAAAACTTACTCTTCCTGGTATACCATCTTCTCCTTTATTACCCTCGTAACCTAAATCATTAAATTTATGGTTAATATTTTTTAGGAAAAATGTCGGACTTAAATTGATATTTTACATATATTTCACTAATATATGTTGGCGAATACTATGCGGAAGAGTCTATTGATTCTATAATGTTTTTTTTATTATAAAATCGTAAATCACAATTTTGGGTCAGTATGATTTAAAGAATGTTTCACACTATATTGATGAGATATCGGAAAATATGAATATGTATGTTGACCGTCAAGAAAATGGAAAAAATAAAATCATTTTTGAGACCATTGCGAAAATTACGAGTAGTGTATATAATTTATCACATTATTTAGTTTTTTAAAATTTCAGGTTTCGGTATGACATAATTTCAATATAATTCGTATTTAAAATGATACGTCTCTTTTCAGCGTTGTGAATTAATTTTTATTATTGAAAAAATAATAGTGAAAACAAATTAAAAATATTTACTGTTTTACTACAATAATAATAATAATAATAAATAGGTATTACTAATGGCTATTAGTATGTACAATATCTATTATACATATTACGTATGAGAAATACATTTATTACTTACCAATAGGTCCTTGAGGTCCTACAGAACCAATCGTAATTTCATCCAAACTTGGATCGTATATACCGGGTTCACCTTCTTCGCCTTGTACACCTGGAATTCCAGGACGTCCAAGATCACCCATATTACCCTTAATTTAAAAAATATCATACATAATTAAAGCGAATAACATTATAAAATTCATTAAATTGACTTATATATAAATTAAAATAATTTATTTTTTAAATAAATTCGAAATATTTATATGCGCTTATATAATATGTACTAAGTACCTTTTCACCGTCGAAACCTAATAATCCTTCGAATCCAGGAGCTCCTTTATCTCCTATAGATAATTTTAATAGTGCGATTTACGTTAGTTAATAAAAAACAAAATACTATTATAAATTGTCATTACCTTTCAATCCACTAGGCCCAAACGGTCCAACACTGCCATCTTTTCCTCTTTGACCTACGTTACCTTGTGCGCCTAAAAATTGCAACTATTAATACAATAATATTATAATACACACAGTCGATATAATTTTGGCTGAATTAGTATTTTAATTGATATAAGTTTTCAAAGAACGGCGACTGGTATTTGTAAGCGAGTTTTAATTATTAAATTTTATTTAATTTATGGTTGTTTATTAAAAAAAAAACGTATTTCGGTGTAAGCAAATGCATAATTTTTAAGTGTAATTTGTAAAGTATAAACATATTATCGAATTATTTATAAAGAAACAGCGATTCCGAGTTCAATTCGATTTGCTATAAACGTATTATAAAATATCAGGTATAAATAAAGTTAAAAATCACTTTAAAGGTTACTAATATAATTATTAATACGAAGGAGATTTTTTGAATATGTATTAATTTATGTTAACCACAGAAGACATAGTATAATATGTTATAAAAACAATTGTTTTTAGTATACGAAATTTTACGACTTAATTTTCAAGATTTCAAAAAATAACATAACCGATTTTAATGTTTACACGAAGACGTAGATATAATGTTTTTTTAAATTTTCTATCGAACATAAACGTTAAATCTTACCTTTAATTCCTTTAAATCCCACGTAACCAGGCTGACCCTATAAATAAAAATAGAGTTATGTTAGATATTTTGTATGCCAATAGAACAAAATTGTCAGGCAAGTAACGTTAGCTAATGCTTTTAACTTAATAGTGAAAGATAACTGTTAGTTATTTACAGAAGTCAGGCATATATTATAATTAAAATTGTTTTGAATTCGATGAAAACCATAAGAATATGAGTAACTGTGATTGTAATTCTATTCACCTTTTTGCATCGTCAACTTACCATTTGACCTTTAACGCCGATTTCGCCCTTGTCACCTGGGAATCCAAGATCACCTTGCGGTCCATCTTCTCCCGGTTGTCCTTTGTACGTTGTATTCTCTGGGGTAGGCTCAAAAGGAGGTGGATCAATAAATATACCAGGTGGTCCTGGATCTCCTCGAATTCCTTCATCTCCCGGTATTCCTGAAACAAAAATTACGGATTATTTAAGAGGGTCGTACTAACTTTTAAATCAATTATGTATTGTGTTAAAGATTTCTAAACTTTATTCATGATATGAAAATACTTACACTGTCAAGAACTAAAAATTAACGTTAAACGATCAACCAGAACTCACATATTATTATTACTTATTCACGCGTTTTATATAAATAATAATAAAAGCTCACCTTTACTACCAGGTTGAGAATCACCATCATCACCCTTTTCTCCTGAAAATCCTTCATCGCCATCGGGTCCCTAAAACGACATATTATAAATTCTATTATACTTTAAATCGTAATATTTATTAAATAATATAATTTGATGGGCCCACTTTACTTATAACCAAATTACCTTAATATAGTATTGTTATAATTTTGTTGAAAGTACTTTAAAATATAAGTTGTTCAAAAATATAAACGAATAAAAATATAGTAAATAAAATATATTAAATTATAAATAAAAATATATAAAAATTCTGAGTGCTGAATATGCAGTTTATTATTTCGTTGAAATTTATTTCGATGGTTCAAATGTTTTATCAACGTCAAAATGTAGTACGTATATATATAAATGTCAGAATAATTAATTTTCTTATAAAATTGTCTAATTAATTATATTTCTACGTACTTATTTAAAGACGTTAACATTTCGGTATACATAGAAAAAATAATTAAAATAACATATTAATATTGAGTATGAACTTTTATTTTGATATATATAAATTCTCCCTAAAAATATTTATGTAATTCGTGTAATATAAATCAAGGTAAGAACATTTCTTGAAACAAATTTTACAAATTAAAAAGTTAATCTATTCACAATACAGACATAATTTCTTTTTTTTTAAAACAAATAAAAAAACTCAACTTTTAAGTATTTTTTATTACGTTAATGTAAACTTACTTGTGGTCCAGGAAAACCAAAATCACCTTGCGATCCTTCGATTCCAGCGTAACCTGCTGAACCCTATAAGTATTTTTTAATAATTATATTAATCCTAAGTGTTTAATTATATACTTATTTCAGAGTTATTATTTATGTGGTTTTGAATGGAAAAAAAATTAATAGAAATTGAGAAGTATTTTAGTTATTAGTTACGTGTTACTATTTTTTAGGGTAAACGACTCTTACTCGGTTTACGTTAATATTCATTTTTTTATAAGTTAGTTAAAAATAACTATAAACAATTGGCATTCGTTCATTAATTTCAACGGTTAAAATAACAATTTATAATTAGTCGAATATTTTCAATTTTTGGTATCTCTGAAATTATTTTTTACAAGGTTAATATCAAATTAAATCTCTTTTTTTCTAAAACATTAAACTACAATTTTTTCAATATAATCATTCGAGTAATTTCTACAATAGAAAAGATACATAAGTTCGTACGATATACACAATTAGTAATTTCTTGATTGTAGACAGTTAGAAATAATATACAATTTTACATAGATTTATTACAAGAAATTCGATTTTATTCTCGATAAATAAATAAATAAAATATATATCGATAATTAATATTATTCGACGGCGGATATAATTGGTCGATAAATATTTCGATTTTTGTTTATAATTATATTTTATAATTGCCTTACTTGTGTACCTGGTGATCCGGATTCACCTCTTTCACCCTTTACACCCTTACTATTTGCACCTCCGTCGCCAGGATCTCCTTGTAAACCCTGAAAAAATCATTATTGGCTATTTGAAAGGATATTTATACGATTTCACACGACTGAAATCGGTGTTAAACATCTTATTTTCAATATTTTGTGGTATCAGAAGTTTGCTATATACAATGTTCAAATTTCGAATTGCACTATAGTAATTCAATATAGCTATTGTGTTTAAGATTTTAATCTTTTTAGATTATTTAAAAATTACAGATATAATTACGTAATATTAATCGTAAATGATAAAATGTACGTTCAATTATTTGTTTTCGTAAATAAGTAAATATAATTACGCCGTACGATTAATATAAATAATGATATAGACAAACGAATATTATTCGACCGTTAATAGTATACTTATTAGTTATCATACGCACCTGTTGACCATCAAGTCCGTAAGAACCTCGTTGACCAGGAATTCCGGGTTCTCCGGGAAGTCCAGGATTTCCATCCGTTCCGTTACATCCGTCTAAACCTTTCGCTCCAGGTGCTCCAGTTGGTCCAGGGTATCCCTAAATTAATTTAAGTGAAATTACTATGGCCGTTAGATACGAAATAAGCAACGTTGATTATTTTTGAATTACTTACTGGACTACCAGGCAATCCAAGTGGACCACTTAAGCCACTTTCACCCTGTAATACGACGAAAAGTAATTTAATAACAATAACAACAACGATACGTTTAGCTACGATGTACTGTACATTCCAAAAAAAAAAAAAACAAATTTTTGATAATTTATTACTGTATTCAAACAAGTTAATTAATTTAATTAACGTTTAAAACGAGTTTTTTTCATTGGAATTTCGAATATTACTGATTTGTATTTTATCGAAAACGTATAAATAATTTTAAAAAAATATAGATAATATACATATGTGAACATACTCGATATCCTTTTATACCGAAATCGCCCCATTCGCCAATGGATCCTTTTTCTCCTTTTGGTCCCAATGGACCGTCCGGGCCTAAAATGTAATTTAAATTGTCCATTAATTGCCACTGCGGTATAGTACAAATTAAAAAAAAACATATATTAAGTTTAAAAAAATATAACAGATATTTACCATTTTGCTCGTGCATTATTATAACGCGTTTATTGTTTAAAATTAAAGTAAAACCCATTCTTTCACTCTTTACCTGTGTAATTTGACGCTATCTTACGAATATTATGCTCTTAGGATTGGACAGGATGAATAGGTTAGTGACAAATATCAAACGTGCATGTTTTAATATGTGAAATTGATTTTATTCTGATAATAAAGTACTCGTTTTTTAAATACTTGAAAACCTTAAAAGTTTTATGTTTCCTACTTGAAGAATCATAACGAAATATGTAAATCATAATGATAATAAGAATGTTGATGCAGGCAACATATAAGAAACATAAAACGCCTATTAATTCTTCGAATTGCACGTGACGTGCAAGTTATTTATATTATTAAAATATTATTAATTTTCAGTATTAATCCGAACGATGTCGTTCTTATATTGAATAGTTTTACTTTTTCACCATAATTGTTATAAATGTCAATAATATAAATATTTGGTTTAGGTATAGTATTGAGTTAAAATTATACAATTATTTAAATCGTTATCATAACTACAACAAACCCGGTGATCCTGGAGGTCCTTCTATGCCTTGTTGACCAAAAATTCCTTTGTCACCAGGTTCTCCAATGATTCCTTTACAGTCACATTTAAACGGGTTACTACATCCTCTACATGCCTATAATGATTAGCAAAATGCATCAAATTAACTTTTATTTAAAAGTACAAGTATAAATAATGTGCAAATATAACATGTAATTCGATATTGGTAATATCGTCTATATTTAAAAAAAAATACTGTTTTTATTTACTCACTAAACAAATAAGCAACAACAAATGACAATTTTCATTTCGTTATCAGACTATTAATCGTTTTAAATTACTCGGTGAAAAATCTATTATAAATTAATAAAACTAAGGGAAATAATAATATTTACGAATTTTTCTTTTATTTAATTGTAATAATTAAACTTAGTTATGTTCGAAGAAAGTAAATATTGCAGGTACGTATCTTTTACTCGACTCTAGTAATATTTCAAAAAGCCAAACGTAATAGTCGAATTCTAAGTTCGATTAATCAAATTATACATAGCGCTGTTCAATTAATATGTTCATATTCAAACTATTAATAACCTAACTAATAATTTTTAAACAATTACAACGAAATAAAAAGTATAAATTTATGATCCGTCATTAATTAATTTTCATAATTATCTATTAAACTAACATTTGTAGTTATTATATAATTAAGTACAAAATTAAATTTATATTTCATACGTTTAGTCGTACAGACAAACATGAAATTATTATAAAAACTCAAATGTACATATTTAAAACTTTTTTAGATAATTAAATATTAAGTATTTTACGGATTGAAGTAAAATCGATACATTTTTTTTATTAATTAAAAACTTGAACGTTAATAAACTAAACTTTAATATTTTGGAGTAACATTACGTTGTTCTAAGGATTTTAATAGTTAAACAAAATATGTATTAAATATATATATACGATATTCATTTGTAATATTTATTTATAAATCAATAGAAAAAACGTCAAATTTCATAAATAATTTTGATAATTTTTTCCTTAAGTACGTCGTATATATAATTATTTATATACGTTAAATGATATTTAAAATGTCATAATATTCTAACTACCTTAGTTGCTTATTATTTCACATTAAATTTATTATACATGTGTATTGTTATTCACGTATAATCAATACGTATAATCGAACTAATTAATTTTTTTAGACGGTTTCAATCATTGTCTCATAATACTACATAAAAGTCGACGACGCGTGGCCACAGATATATAACGGTTAAAATAAGTCACAGTAATTTATAATCTATCACAATTGTAACCACGAGTATTGAAAAAACGTTGTAATGCATTTATGATATTATACGTTACCCATAAACAGGATAGCGTACACCATGCACGGCCGGTATCTCACGGACATCCTGTCACTAGTTTCAAATGATAAGATTATACATTTCTTAACCACGTCGACCCAATAAAATGAGCTAACAAAAATCGCTATAACATAAAAGCAATCTCTGCCTACGCTACTAGGATTTCCGGATGATAATTCAACGATTGAAAGGTCGTTTTTTTTTTTTGTTTTATTAATCGATGGTAGGTACATCCGATTGATATACACGTGCCAAGGATATTCCATTCATATAAATGATGCAAAAATAGTATTTACTGCATTTCTATGACGATATATTGAGAATTAGCGAAAAATACGCATAAAATAAAATACATTTATCTGTAAACGATTGCAATAACTAGAAATAAACACCATTGTAGAACATAATTTCTGTCAACATAGACGCCTATTTTTTGTTAATAAATCAATGTTGGACATAATTCGAACGCTTCTGTATTTCTGTTCGTACAAAAGTGTCCGAATATATTTTTTATATTCGAATAATATTCGACGTTCGTACTTAAAATATTAGTTTTTTGTACTTGTATTCGTGACGCAGAAAACTTTTTATGATATATAAAAACGACGACTTTTATAAATAATTTATCTAATTTCTATACATTAGAAAACAGGTTGAAATACGGTACGAATATTAATAGACGATTGCTTAATCACCGTTTTTGTTATCTTTGTACAACGAGTTTAGTTTTATATATATAAGAGGCAATTTTCGTTTTACGAAATATTTTATTTTTCAATATGTATTTATTTTTGGAAAAAAGTTTTAATGCCTTGATGTGGTAATAAACTTTATATATTTATATAAGATTTACTACCATTTTATTTGATTTTACCTGTAATAGTAATTTCAGTTGAGCGATGTTTTTCTAAGTCAACGTTGAATTCTATTCGAATCGTTTGTTTTAACTATTGCTTAGTCCATAGGTCGTATATATATAAAATAAAATCGTAATACAGTACGCTCTATACTCGATTTTAAAAACGTTCTCGATTTGAATAGTTTGATTTGAACGTCACACGAGCACAAATTTAAAATATGTTAAAGCGGTAAATGTTTCGTTAATTTTAAAAATAACAATAACGTGCTTATATATATTGTTTATATTTTAGTTATATACTGTTTTCGTAGTTAAATGAAGTACGGGTTCTTCAAAGCCGTATACTATATTTTAACCCGCACGTATATATATATATATATATATATATATATATATACGTTACGTACTTCACGAAGTGCACAACTATGTAGACACATTGTACAAATCATACCCGACATACTTACTGATATTAAGAAAGAATAAAGTATTTATATCTAATTAATGTTATAAATATAAAAATACTATACTTATACTAAGAAATAGATCTTAAAAGAAATAGGTGTACTAATTATTGTTTAAACGAGCAAAGAGCATTACTGACTTGGCAAATAACCGTTGATTAATTATAATTTATATTTCGTAATTAACAAAGAGTTAACTAATTTACGTAAAACTATTTATTTAGCGTAATACAAGACAAACTGAAATACATAATATGTTTTGTTTGGATCAATTTCATTTTAGTGAAAAAGCTAACACGTTTATTTTCTAATTCGAAAAGTATATACGAATCTAAAATACGGGAAAATGGAACAATATTTTCGTTGTTAATATATTCATTTTACGAAGGTATTTTAAAAAAATGACGGTGGTAAAAAGTTTAAAAGAGTTGATAGTGAATATGGAATTGTTTGAATTCTTATTATGAGTAGAAACGTCGAATATATATTTAACGTATTTCCGTTTCCTTTTTACGATTTGAAATATGGCGTACACTTTTCTTAAACACGAATAATTAATTTTGAAACTTTTAAAATGTTTACATATTTGCAATTATGTTCGACAAATATGACGGTAAAGTCTATTAAAATCACATTTTGTAATTCAAATTATCTGTTTACTCATTAACATAAAATTGCTCGTCTAAAACATTAGCGTATTTACCGTAAGAAAGACGCCCGTATTTTTCGTTAGTATATTAAAGCACGTTAATATTTTTTGAAGCATATGAATTGAAATGTAATCGGTTACGTAACTAATTGCGTTCCAATGTACGTACGTAGGTATAGTTGGATGAAAATAATGATTATATTTATAAAATGTAAATACCTTTATGTTATCGTTAAAGTGTAGACCTGTTGTCGATAAAAGCGTTTAGACAATTTTTTTTAGATATTAAACTATTGTGTATATATTTTTAACTAATAGTATAGGTCAAAATATTGTAGGTCGACAAACACGTGTTCCACACGGTATATATTATATGTTAATTCTCAAATAAAGGCTTTTATCTGGGAGACAAATGTGTAAATAATAAAATGATTACGTATTTTCGATAAATAAGTAATTGAGAGTATTTTATTTATTACAATTGTTAACTATTTACAATAAATTTTATAGCCATAACTGAATGTGACGTTACAAAAAATGTATTCTATTCGAAAATATTCTACTCTTCTACTTACGCTGGATTTACGAGTACTCGATCAAACATATACAATTTCTGTCCGTTATTAAATAATATAAATAATCGTTATCGTAAAGTACGTTACTTTTCGGAAAAGAAATTGACAACGATCTATTTTACGGTGAATATCCTACACGTTAACCATGTGTGTATTAAAAATTTAACGCCCACGTATATATATACTGTTAGGATGCTGCGATAACGAAAACGAATTTTTTTAACAAATTCAGAATTTAACGTTCAAAGGTTAAACAATTTATCGGTACGCCTATTCGTTTCATATACGCGGCACGGAATAGTCCATTGACGTAATCGGCGTTTAATTATATTAATATAAGCATAATTATTAATTTTGGGTATCGATGTGGTTTGACGGTGAAACCATTAGTGCCTATATATGTGTTTGACTACGAAACGATGTCGACGAATGGATTTGTAAAAAAAACAAAATTAATCGAATCAGACGGTTTACGTGATCAAACGTCGTTGCAGAAACGTTCGAACCATATTTCGAGAAAAATCGAAACTGACCATTTACGACGTAACGTATATGTAACTTACTCGTTGAAAAACCGACAACGTTTCACGACGAAGATAATATTTTTTCAATAAATGTCGGCTCGGTTTTGCGTAAATTATACGTTAAACGGACGAAGACAATAAACGCGGGTACAATGTCCTTAAAGCCGTACCGATACTATTGTTAAAAAACTATTAGATAACCAATTGGCCAAATAAGTATTGTTTTGTTTGTAATAATAATTATATATTTATATGTATATATGAAGAAATACGAAATATATACTTAAACGAATTATTGTTACGCGCGTGTATTTAATAAGATAGTAAATTAACGGTCGAACCGTAATTAACCATGTTTTTTTTCGATAGCGGTACACAGGAAACGAATGTACTACTCCGTTTCTCCGAATGTATTATCGTCGTGCACAAGCGGAGGCGTTCGTTATTGATCTATTTCATTTAAATCGTCGTATTGTTATCTGTGTGTAAAACTTACTGCAAATTGATAACGGCCACAATTATATTACGAATACTACTCATTATGTAAAATAATTAGGCCGACAAATACGCGCGCGCGTGAGCGCACACGCACACACGCGCGTATATGTATATCGATTAATTGAACGGAAAACCAACTTCCAGTCTTTCAACAATAAGATTGCGTACCGCGATAAGTAAAACGCCATCGTTTATTTATTCGGGCGAATAAACGGCAATATTATTTCGTCTTAGAAATTCAACGACGGCCATTAAAAATACATATACTCCATCTTGAACTATTCCGGTATTTATAAATAAATCGTAAGAGATCGGTTGTAAATAACTTATTAACGTGCATCGAACGTGCTTTAACTATTATTATTATTATAACGTCGATAGTCGGATAAGTAGGTTATAAAACAAAATGGCAACAATAATTATTATCGATCGTGTCGGTAGCTCGAAAAAAATATGTATTAATAATCCGAGGGTCACGAGACCGCGAAGCGTTAAGATAAACGAAAATTGTAAGGCAAGTGGAAAACATAACAAATTTTAGATAATTATTAGAACGTCGAGACTGAACTATATTACGGCGTCTTATGAGAATTGAACACGGATTTTCGGGGTACAGGCCGTCTTTTACAAAATATTTTTGTTATTTATAGGTAACATGTATTTAGTTAGCCTATTTACGGTATTTTAGAAATCGTTTAAAACGTCTTAAATATATATATATATTTATTTCTTAAAACGTCGTCGTACTGGCGCAGATATGGTGTAAATTTTGAAATTGTATTTTGTATTCGGAAAAATGAATAGATTAAACGACATTATTCGCGTACTTAAACGGATCGTACGTTATTTATAATGTACGACGAAGTAAACCTTTAAAGAATATCGTCATTGCCCAAGAACGACTTGTATTCTTTGCGGTTCGTGACTATTGTGTATCGCGAGAATATTAATAAAAGACAAAATTCCGTTAAAAAGTGTCGATGAGTACGATACAATACAATAGAACATATATTATAACTTCGAGACAGCTGTACAATCATTTTATCCGTAGTTATCCGTTATTTTATTCGCGTTGCAATTTTCGTCTATCGATCTTATTTTCTCGGTAACAGTTTTTCCGAAATCCATCGTAACATTTATCGGTAACACTATTGGCTTTATCCATTCATAATAGTGTATGTACGTGGTTTTTTTTTAATCCACACATGTGTAACTCATACACTCATGATGTGCTGTTATTTTTTTCTGAACAATAATGTTTTACCAAATTCGACTGAAAGTGTATAGTGTGGCGTTTCCGAATAACGCGTAAATATATTATTTATTTTATTGTTTATTGTATGTTTTATCGTTCTGAATAACAATCACGATGCCAATAAAGTCGATAAAAATACGCGTATAATATTACGACGATGTTCAATACATTTAAAATACGAACACGTAATAGTTAACCTAGTCGTGCCTCAAAAATCAAATCGTTACATATAATTCCTAAGATAATTATTTTTATCGGTTTATATTTAAAAACACGATACGTGGTTACATAATAATGAAGTTAACAATGGTTCTAATGTAAATGGGTGTTTTAATGAAATTTTGAAAAGCGGAAGTCGACATTTAATTTTAGTGAGACTATTTGAACTAATAAATAATATTCGGAGAAAATGAAAAAATGTTCCAAATTAAATTTTATTTTAAACGAAATTTAAAAAAAGTTTTTAGATATGACTTAAAACAATACTACGACGCGTTATCAATTTTCAAACAAACAAAATATTCGTGGAAATATCGGATCACATTCAAATAATGACTACTGTGGATCAAATTATTTTGCATAATTTTTTCGCTGTTTTGATTTTCGTAATTTTCAAAAAATAAAAAATAAATTTTTTTTTGACCTTTTTATACGTATTTACATATATTTATTGTTTACCGTCAAGTTGATAAATGATGACACTACACATTTTACATCTAATATTTCTTGTGCGCCACGACGCACTTTGTGTATTTCTAACGCAAACGACTCCATTATAGTTTAAAAATCTTAAGAACATTATACGAGTCGAACGAAATAAATTTACGATTTGGGATAGGTCCGTTGATCTACACGAAAATAATTATTTTCGAAAATAGAGCCGAGTTCGTGAATTTCGCTCGTTTCACTCGGGTCGTCAATAATAATACTTAGGCAGACGTTTTAATGTTTTCAATTCGAAAACCGATCGTGAACGACGCTAATCGTTTAAATACGATAAATATCTAGATTTGTATCACGGTTCATTGAAATACGAAAGTCGTCCTCATTCATTTCGACGAATATGTCGACAATTATTTAACTCGTGTTTATGGGTGGTTTTTTTTTTACGAAACTACCGGGAACATTCGAAAATCACGTGCTCGTGTATCGAACGCGAAGTGCGTCTGACTCGGCGCGTTTCGAAAAATTTTCTTTATTTCGAGACGCGTATGCTGTAACTAAACGGCAATTAGAAGCATGTAAAAGTATACGGGCACGCGACAATCGTAGGCACCGCCGAATCGGTACGGTACCGACTACCTTAAGATTTACATCGGGTGATGTTGCGCCGTTAGGTACTTACCGCCTGTTGCGTCTGTTGCGCGAACAGCAACAGCAGACACGGTACGATGACCAGAAGGA
The DNA here is from genome assembly GCA_025469175.1 of Geopemphigus sp. TES_GeoC_2020. Taxonomy (NCBI): domain Eukaryota; kingdom Metazoa; phylum Arthropoda; class Insecta; order Hemiptera; family Aphididae; genus Geopemphigus; species Geopemphigus sp. TES_GeoC_2020. The sequence goes on along the minus strand of JAIPRN010000362.1, from coordinate 49,523 downwards.
CGACGTCGAGTCGGCGCCGCGAACAATTGCCGCCGACGCGCACCATCGTCCGCGGGACTGTGGTCGGTTTAGGCCGGACAGACCGCCAGACCACGACGACCTCTACGGAGCCGCCGTCGGTTTTACGGTGGACACTGTGTGAGGAAGAAGGAATCGTACGAATTCGGTTATTGGTAGCGCGGGGCGATTACTCGCGAACGGTCAATGCGTAAACGACTCTCGCGAATCGCGGCGGATTGGAAAAAATTCGGAAAACCGACCGACGAAATGCGAACTGAAACGTGCGTTTCGAAACGGCCGTATTATAGCGACGCTGTCGTTGCTGCTGCGGCACACCACGTGGTGGGCACCATCGTCATTCGCCGACCCTGTGGATCACTATAGTCGCGTACGTACTCCGCGCGACCGTTATCTGTGTAGACGAACTGTGTAGCCGCGCGCGGTCGAGTACCGCCCGCCGCAGACCCGTGGCGCTCTACCGCGAACCGTTCCGAAAACGGGCGAAAAACCGCGTTCGTTCATTCTCTCTCTCTCTCTCTGTGTCCCTCGCTCTACCCCTGACCCATATATTTCATAGTACTTACGTGGAGACGAATAATACGCCGTATAACAAACGTTACCGCTCGTGTTCGGGTGAGGGGAGGGGGTCGGGCGAACGGTGTTCGGTTTTTTATTCGAAAAAAAGCCGCCGGGTTCGACGTTAAAGCCGCGACGAGTTGTTTGGTGGGACGGGCGGTCGCTTGGAGGCGGGACGCGGTCGGGCGACCGTTCGCGGCGGACGTCGATGGCGAACGATCGCCACCGCCGCCGCCGCCGCGTACGAAGGGCCCGGCCGGTGGCAGAAACGCCACGGAATTTGCGTGTACCGCGTGGCCCGCTGAGAGAACTATGTCGGTGCGCCGCACGAGCGTTGCGTTGGAATAGTGCGCCGACCGTAACTGCACCGCGCCGTGGCTGCGATGCCGCAGCTTATTAGACTGTTCCGCTGGCGGTAAGTGTGAAACGACAATTAATTAATACGGCCCGCGATCGCGCGACGGTAATTAATTCGTTACGGTACCGTAACGACGGCGGAAATGGTGTACGATCGTGTGCGAGCCCGATCGGCGCGAAAAACGGTCGAAGAAATGGCGGAATTTTCGCGTTCGCGGACGAACGTCGAAGGATATTCCGCCTTGGTTCCGGATCGCGTTCGCTTAGTGTACCACCGTGTACGTTTGCCGTCGGAATACCGGTTACCGAACGCTTATTACGGGCGCGCGTGGTCCGCGTCGGTAGGTTAGATTTTTGGCCATTTATTCGTGACGAATAGGCCACGCCAATACGCGATTTGTCGGTTTTTTCGCGATTTTTTTGTTTTCTGGTTATAAAAGGAACGCGCGTCGCGTTTTTTCTTTCCTATTACAAACCGTTACGGCGCTCGAAAATTAGGTTTATTGAAAAAAAAAAACCCGAATATAATCCGACAATAATAATGGTACGCGACTAGTTAACGCGTCTTTATTATTTTTTTCTTTTTCAGGTATCTCGCGTTATTCGCCTACTTGTTAACGTCGGTATCGGCGGTGAGTACACATTTTATTTGTTTGGTTCTACTCGTAACAATATCATTTTTTGTTTACGCGTCGAGGGTATATAATAAATAAATAAATATATATATACATATTATATTCCTAGCACATATTATTCTCGTATAGACCTTAGGGATAGGTTTGTAAATCGATTACGACGTTTCGCGTATAATTAAACGATTTATGTATATTTATTTATTACCGTTAGACGTAACCCGTCGTTTTCATTTATTTCGTGCGTATTGTTACGTGCATTGTTATAGAATTATCGTTACGAATCTCGGTGTAAAGTACACACAGTTTCCAGCGTTTTTCCTAGAACGGCCTAGTGCGTTATAAATGTGTGACGACAGTCTGTTGTTTGAAGCGCGCGCTAAGTGGAGCGGGATAAGGCAAGTGTATCGACGTTTACCGATAAACTTGACGAGCTAAATGAATGAACCCGTCCGTGCGTTATAATTATGGCATTTCGCAAATGTTTGGATAATAAAATGTAGGTAGGCCGTTTCACACACGTTTCACGATAAACGGCGAGTAATTACAATCACCTAACAATTTGTTTCGAAACCTAACGAGTTCTTTATTTTTAGACCTTATCTACTACTACGCGGCGATTGATACAAAATTATTAGTTAATTCGCGTTTATACGTTTAACGTTAGCTTGCCACGTTTACGTCGTTTAAGTATAAATAAATAGCTTTAAGTATAAATATATTAAACCGAACTTTTTTTTTCGGTTCGAAACAATTCGATCACACGCGTCATCGTAAATATTTTCGTTATAAAAAGGGTCGCGTCGAATTTTTCACGACGTATTTACGTCCACCGATATTCCTTACTACTATAATTAAACGATATAAGCCCCGAATCTGTGTTCCACATATATATTTCGAACGTGAGGCACTATATTACGACTCCCTCCACTTTCTTCACATCAATCTTGTAACGTCAATATGTAGATGAAAAACTATCCAATGGAGTCGTAAATACGCGTATTAAAATTTTTAGGAAATAACAGGACGCCAAATCCTGAAAATTTTTTATTTAATAATTTCGTTATTTAGCGAATTTGGCGATTACGCACCGATTGCCGCCATGTTCATCGCTCATCTTTAATAACCTTCAGTGACCTAATGAAACTGATTAATTCAGATATAAATTCGGCTACATATAAGTACATAATTCGATAGTCGGCTATATGTCTATAATAAAAGTAACGGACGTCTATTATTACCTATAGATATGTTTTAGGTTTTCCTAATACTTCGTATAATGTAAATATTTATATGGCGTAGCGTTTATCTTCTATTGTATAACGTTTATCGTTTGACAAATTACAAAAAAAAACCACGATATAATTTCTTTCGCACAATGTTAATATTTATCAAATTTCCCGCGTTCATTCACGTTAAATCAATAACGACGTAATATGATACGTTTATTAAACGTAATTATTCGTAATAAATTCGTTTCTCGGTAAAATCAACGAGGAGTTTCCGTTAGAATATGGAAGTCATTAATAATTTAATCGTTAATCAATCGCGCTTCTGCCAAACGAAAGATAATTTTTTTTTCGATGAGGTATAAATATTGAACGTTCTTCGTAGGCAGAATTTGTTCGCGATATTTTAACGTATATTATCGTTCTTCCTCGGTGTGGACAATTTGACACGGAAATACTACCCGACATTGATTACTGATATATATATATATATACATACACGAGTGTATTTGTAATGAAAAATATATTACTGTTGATCTACATAATAGTTAAAAAGTATAATAATTAAAAGCGGAAATTATACGTGTTAGGAAGGCTACTGTTTTCGATAAGCCACAAGGACGCGAGATAGTGATAGTACTATTAATAATTAAAATTCAATAATTAATCGCCGTGTTAGAAAAAAATCACTCTATCGCGTGTACAAACAGTTTTATAACTTATATAAATTCGTAAACAAGAATGGCGGCGAATTAAGATTTTCCAGGTTATTGTATACACTTTAAACTGAAAATCACGTTAAATGAATATTGATATAACGAACGGTTGCCGATGTTATATTAATTCGTTTTTCGGCAACGCTTATGACAAACGTTCGTAAAATAAAATTTTGGATTGTTTTCAAACACCCCATTCGATGTCGAAACATATCAACGACGATTTTCTATGAAATAAAATTTTTAATAAAAAAAAACCGATTTTTGACACGATAAAATTCTATACAAATTTAAAATATATTTTAAAAACCGCGATCGTGTGTTTACTTTGGAAATTATATTAATAACTAGGGAAATTATATTAATGCGTCCGAAGGAAGTTAACGACCGTCAAACGTTAATATCGTTTATGGAATTTACATTTTTCGTTTTACATATATGTATAAATTTAAAAAAATCTGTTTAAATTTTTTTTAGCAATGGGGAAAGATTTACGATTATAATGAAACTGATTCAAATACACCATATAATGGAGATCAAGATGCAAGACGATACGTTATAGACAATAGATACGCTATTAGTAACCAGAGGGGAAATTCTTCAAATTGTATACCAAAATGCTTCGCAGAAAAAGGGAGCCGTGTATGTTACTATAAACAACCATTAAATGAATTGGCTAAAAACTGTAGTATCATGAACATCGATTGAAAAGCAACGTTTATCGAATTTTTTTTAAAATATTTTCTTTTCTTAAGGGACCACCTGGTTCAACTGGTTTACCGGGTCCTCAAGGTATCCAAGGATATCAAGGAATTGAAGGTCTTCCCGGTAACTATTAATGCATTAATTTTTGGTATTCTCAATAACTCCGCATACAACTTCACTAATATATATATGATACGTAATGTACACATTTTTTTAAATATATTATATAAGCGGGGGGGTATTTTCTTTGTGTAATGAAAATCATTAATTTAATTTTCCCGATAAATGTATTAATAAAAAAGCAAAGAATGGTTAATAAAGTTCGACGTCGTATAGTTATAAAGTAAGTCTTATAGTAAGTCGTATATACTTCTTAATTTTATATATGTGATATTGATTATCGGAAAATAGATTTATCACCAAAGTGGCATTATGAAATGGTATTCCCAATTTGCTCCAAAAAATATTCTTATTATATTCGTTATTTTCGTCAAGCATTTTTTTCACTCTGATAGTTTATTATTGGTTATATCGATAAAGGCTATGTTTAGTGTCCCAATTACGATACATATGTTTACGTGATTCTCATTAAACAAAAATCGATCCGCGTAATTCGTCAAAACTAATTCGAATATAAATCGTTATTCGGCAATTAACTTGAAATGTCTTCAAAAACACCTACTATTCAATCCGAATATAATTAAATATTTTATCAAACTAAACGAAACCGAATGTACTACTTGATAATTAAAAAATCTTTTAAAAAACTGACGGGACCACTTGGGCCAATAATTCAAATATCGACATTGGCCACTATTTCAATGTCGACATTAACTATTACGCGTCCACGTATTGCGTTTGTAAAATCAATTCGTCTAGGTTCATCATATTAGGTTACGCATATTATACGAATATTCCCCAATGTCCGTCGGTATTCGTCGGAAAAAAATTCCTAGCGACATGTGAATTTGAAGTTATGCGTATAAATAATTTACATTGTGTGTATTTAATATAGTTTTGTACAATAATTACATTTAAATGTTTAGGTCCAATGGGAGACAAAGGAAGTATGGGTCCAATAGGACCACGTGGATCAAAAGGCGACAGGGTAATATCGCATATCCTAATATATATATATATTTATTTAATTGTACAATATTGTTCGTTGGAATATAAAAATAAAAAAAAATATTGTACGTTAACGTTGGTATAATTAACGTTTTAATTATCATTTCAACTTCTATTTCAAATTACACAAAACAATTCGACTAATCTGAAGCAGGGAGAATTTTGTGTAAAATAAGTATACTCGAGTTGAACGTAGCAAAATATTTTCAAACGCGAATTATAAATATATCTACAAACTATTACGTTACTGGCTAGGATTTAAATAATAAGACCGTGATAAGACTCGAGAAAAAAGGATGTATTAATTATATTTGTTTTTGTAACTGATCAGAAAATCATAAATTATAATTTTTGTTCACTTATTTCTCGTAACTTCATCGTTTGTTATGTTTTAGGGTAAAACGGGTACTCCAGGATTTCCAGGTATTTATAGATGGCACTTTTAATGCCTTTTCATAATTTAAAACGCGATTGTAAATTATATTTTATACCTAATATCGGTGTTTGTATCATCGCTGTTTTTGAAAAATACTCGCATAATATATTTTAGTTAATAAAAGATGTATCTTGTCTTTTCCTTTTAGGCGTAAACGGAGTACCAGGAGAAATAGGTTTGCCAGGGTTGGCAGGTATTCCTGGTTTAGATGGATGTAATGGAACAGACGTAAGTATACATATATATTTTTTTTTACATAATTTCAAAATTATTTACTTTTATTTTATTGGAGGCATTTTCATATATGAAATCACCTCGTCATTGTACTGATACATGTGTTCACTTATGGATATTACTAATGTTTATCTTATTAGCTCGTTTAATATCGTCGTTATCTTAACTAATTACTAACGACGTATTATTTTAAATAGTCATAAATATTGAAATCAGATTATTGGTTGTACATTTCACATCAGACTTGTGTATCTTAATAAGAATATATTGCAGTTAATTAAAAAAAAATTAAATTATCAATGAACAAGTACCGTTTATAATTATACATATTATACATTTGACAGGGAAAACCAGGTCTCCCCGGACTTCCGGGAGCTATCGGTCCTCGTGGATATCAAGGAATACCTGGGGAAAAAGGTTAATATTCATATTATTTTAATACGTAATATATTGATAAATCAATGTCGTGTGAATAGTATAATCAAAAATAATAATCGTTCTTTTTAAATTTTTATGATGAAAAGAAATGATGAGTTAATTTAAAAATATGTAATGAAATCGACGAATGATTTTAATTATACAAATACATTAATGTATCGTTGTATATAAATAATAATATGTTAAAACGTATATTAACCGAACAGTACATTTTTTTGTTTTAGTCATCGAACAAACATCTTTTTATCCTTTATTTTTCTATTTAAAATTAATTATAATAAATTTTATTGAATTCGTCTTGTTTCGTGTTTTATATTTACGCAATTTTAATATAAAATAAAATATTCTATTTGAAAGGGTATATAGCACGTAGGTCAAATTTAACGATATTTGATTTATATTGGAATAAATGTTGGTTATATGTTCTAACACAAAATAACGAATTAAGTATAATTTGGATAATTTTAAGACTTAAATTATAGTTCCTCTCATTTTTCGTGAATATTGTGGAAATAAACTATAACTTAAACGATACAAGTACAGGGTTTGATTTTCCTTTAAGTGGAACCACTAGTTACTGTCCCACAATTAAAGCAATAATAATAATACCGTGGGTGAAAAAGATCAAACGAAAATAAATCTTCAATAGTCGGATGTCCGACTTTTTATAATTTTATTAATGTTCATATCGTGTAAATTGGTTCCGTTTTATCCCTTTCAATTTGGAATTTTCAGGAATAAAAGGAGAACCAGCTCACACTTCAATACACGACAAAGGTCAGAAGGGAGAACCGGGTTTAGATGGAGTTCAAGGTATGATTAAAATTATTATATTAATACAAATAACACCAGAATGTAATAATAAAATTAAATAATTATTTTATCGTTGTTCAAATTTTATTATATATTATTATTAATTTATTATAATAACATTATTGTCATATTTCAGGTTTAACTGGAAATCCTGGTGCTCAAGGATTAAAGGGACCAGAAGGTCCACCCGGAGAAGTAGGAACGAAGGTAAAATTATTAATGTTTAATTGTAAGTTATCACAGACTTATTCGGTGTAATAGTATGTTTAAAAATGTTTATCATTTATATAAATCTGCCTAAATTCTTTACTAAACCAAAATTTTTATTTTATAGGGTAATCGGGGTTACCCAGGCCTGAAAGGAGAAAAGGGTGAGAATTTTTAAACGATTAAAGAAAAAACGTTTAAAAAGCTTAAAAAATTAATTCATCAATATTGAATTAAGTAAAAATATACAATATTTCTAGAATTCAACCACCGACAAATTATTATAAGATTAAACATAATTTGAACTATTCGACTAATTAAGTATTTAATTTTCAATATTCAATTTAGGAAACATGGGACTTGGTTTTGAAGGACCTAAAGGCGACCAAGGTATGAAAGGAGAACGTGGACCACCTGGACAACCTATTCCGTCATCACCATTTGAGCAAAACGCGACAATGATTGGACCACAAGGTGAACCCGGTGAAAAAGGAAATCAGGTACTGATACAAATTATGTAAATAAATCTTTATACGATATTCGTTACGTACGTCATAACATTTGCTTTAATAAAGTGTATAATTATTCAAATAAAAAGTCACTTAGTTAATTAATATAATAAATATGTATATACAATAGGTATATTATAAATTATAAGTAGTGGCAAAACATATTGTTAATGAGTAATTTAACAAAACATAATAAGTAACTTTAATAATAATAATTGTTATATATTTTGTATTTTTTCAAACGACTGATTGTCGTATTCAATGTTTATTGATCAGGGAGAAAAAGGACAATCTGGACTTAAAGGGGAACCAGGAATGATCGGTGATCCAGGAATACCAGGTACATAAATCGTAACACATTTTTTTACGTACAAATATAATATGTATATAATAATTATTTGTTATTTTTACGTGCATTTACCCTATAGAAAGGCTATAATAAATGGTAAGACAAAATTATTGGTAATAAAATATCGTAAATTATTACATACATTATTCTTGAGTTACATTAATTTAGAAAATGAAATCAAATTTAAATAATTACGATTTTTGTTTATTTTAGGTGATGTCGGTGCAAAAGGTGAAAAGGGATTGGTAGGAACTCCAGGACCAAGAGTAAGTCCATTATTTTATTCTCCATATCATTAATACAAACTTGATACTATTGTTCAATTTTAACTTTATTTGAGACAAGTTCCTACACAGATTTTTTGTATACGGTTTAATTACTAGCAGTTAAAATAAATTGTTTTTGATCGATGTTGTGTTTTAATATATTAGGGACGTGATGGCTATCCAGGACCACCAGGACCTGTTGGTCAAAAAGGTAAAGTATAAAATTATGAAAATGTACATTTATGAGCTTAATGCTCACTATTTTACATACAATTATAAATCTTTATTTACATATTTAAATCGAAATATATGTATAAAGGCAATAAACGGTAGATACTGGAGCAATTCGCTATAGATTTCTACATTAATAAATATAAATATTTATTTTGGATTAATAAGAATCATGTAAAATAATTCTAATTCTAATACGTTTGATATTTGTATTTAGGTGATCGAGGAAACGATGGTTTGAGTGGATTACCAGGCAGACCAGGACTTAAAGGAGACCCAGGTGAGTCGTATTATTATTATTAATGCAACGAATTTTATTGCTGTAATTTAAAAAATAAAATAAAACTAATACATTTTGATAAAGAATGGTGTTACTGAAACAAAAGATGTAGTTAATTTAATTAAAATAAATACAATATAAATTACTTTTATTGTTCGTTTTTATATTTATGATTTAATCTGTATTTTGTATTAAATTACACGCATCTTCTTTCAAATCATGTAATTCTAAAAAAAGTTTTGAGCTACACGCATAGCGCATTTCGAAATATTATTTAATACTTGAAAATGTATGTTAAATATAAATAATAAACCAAATAGTTGAACTTGGCTGTTTTTATTTTAATAAATAATAATTTACTGACCAAAATTAGAAATCAAAAAATTATGTAAACGATAATTTCTTTACTTATTTGATCGTATTGTAATTTACTATTTTAGGAAAGGATGGTTTACCAGGAGCTGCTGGATTGCGAGGACCTCCAGGACAACCAGGAGTACATTATTAAATTGATAATAATAATAATAATAATTTATGTTTATATTACAATTATGAATATTAAATGAAAATATCATTGTTTAGGGTGGAAAAGGTAGACCAGGATTACCAGGTCCTCAAGGACCTCGTGGATATATTGGACCTACAGGTATAGTTTGAAATTGTGTAATATTAAATATTTAAGTTTTATATTTTGTAAATTTATTTAAAATTTACTTTATTTCGTCACAGGTCCAAAAGGTTTAGATGGTTTAGATGGACCTCCAGGATACCCTGGTCCTAAAGGCAATACTGGAGGCCAGGGTACGTTTTACGTTTCAAATATATTATATATACATATAATATTTCCAACATTTTTAAAAATATTATAAAAAACGGAAAATTTTTTAATTTATAAAATTTTTTAGACCGCAAAATTACGCTTAATTATACATTTGAATTATTTAAATACTTTATTGACTGAAATTTTTATTAAAAATTGAAAAGTTGCAATATAACTAATTTCGAAATTTAAATAACATAGGAATTCCTGGATCTGTTGGTCCTGAAGGTTTACCTGGCGAAAAGGGATCAAAAGGAGAACCTGGACTTACAGGCATGTATATTCTAATATATATATATATATATATAATCGTAAATATGATTAATCACTTGCTAAAGTTTATGCATATTTAAATTAAAATTATAACATTACCGTCAAAATGTATTAATAATTTACTATAGTATCCGTAAAAGATATTGTATAATTATACTATATTATTTTATTAATTATACAATATAAAGATAATATACTATTATAATGTTTACCTGAATATATTTATAAACAATATTTTTGGTTTGTAGGTTTTCCTGGTGAAGCGGGTGCAAGAGGTAGGTGTCATATTTATAAACTCAAGAAAATGGTATGATTCTAGAATTGTAACCCAATATCTGTGCACATAATATTTTGGAATTTTGTAATTGTAATGTTAACTATTTAACATAAAAATGTATACTACTTCTTTAATAAGTTAAAATTTAGACACATCTAATGAAATTCTATAATTAATACTATACTTTTAAATTGGACCGAGACGATGCGCTAAATTATAATAGACGTTTAAGGCAGTGTCGAATCAAAAAACAAATACGGATGTAATAGAAATTTAGATGTTAAATAGAAAAGGGACGGGTCTATTTATCTTTAAATTAGAGCTTATAGTTTAATAGCAATATGTAGAAGTTAAAAAAGAAATTTGATTGAAAAAAAAATTAAATAGTTAAAATACTATATCAAAGTAATTCACAATATTTTTATTTTATTTTGTAATTAGTAGCAATAGATTTTTTTTTTAGGATTATTGACACTGATTTTTCGTTTAGTATTCTATAAGTAACAAGTTAAATTTTAAAATTAAATTAAAAGATCATCTTAAATGATATTTTTTTTAAACATATATACATATATTTGTATTTTAACGTTTTCTTAAAATATATAGGATTTTTTGGTGCACAAGGTCCCCCGGGACCTCGAGGATATAGCGGTGAAAAGGGTGCTTCGATTGTGGTAAGTATAAAATATAATAACCTTTATTATTCCTTAATTTTGTGAAATCGTTATGAATGAAGATATGATATAGGAAATAATTATTTTTATAAATTTCGTGATCGTAAAGATATGCGTCTATGATGATACGTTTTCGAAGTTAATTATAAAATGTCTTGCTCCAAAACCTACGTATAATAAGTTGTTATCCTGTTGTTCTCAAAAATACGTTATTTTAACAGGGACCTAAAGGATTAGACGGAATTGATGGAAGGGATGGCGAAAAAGGAACGAAAGGTGAACGTGGTTATCCGGGTGACAGAGGATCTCCAGGTAAGAATAGTATATAAACTACTGCGATTCCACAAAACTATTTGCTAATTAAATCGAATTACGCGCGTTAGTCGTCGACAATATTACGAAATTGCGAATTATTTTTAGGTGATTCGCCTACTGGCATTGTTGGTCCACAAGGTGTTATGGGACCTCCAGGAGAAAAAGGTGAAAGTGGCAGACCAGGAATCCCTGGTATTCCAGGTAAGTTATGCCGCGCTATGTAATAGTCTATAAAATATATTATCCACGTAATTAACACACAAACGCGTTTCGCCGTAAACAACTCTACGCGACTTAACGTGACATTTTTTCATTAGGTCGGGATGGTCCGAAAGGTGAAATTGGTGGACGTTGCCAAGGTTGTCGTCCCGGAGAGAAAGGCCTTAAAGGTGATTCCGGATTTCACGGCACGCCAGGATTACAAGTAATACGCCGTATATTATATTAATATTTAACCGTTCGTTAGTATTGCTTTATTGTGTGTATACAATTCGAATTAAAATTTTTCTCCTTTACATCAGATGAAAGAATATTATAATTTTATTATCGTTATTATTATAATTATTTGCTTTTCGTAGGGGCCACGAGGACCACCAGGAGAAAGAGGATTTCCCGGAGAACCAGGCGCTGACGGACTGATTGGAATAAACGGTGAACCAGGCTCACCGGTAAGCAATCAACGTGCACGATTTTCGATATTTAAATTTATTTTTATTACGATACATATATGTTTTATTGTTATTCAATTATATATATAATTACTAAATTAGGTGGGAATACATTTTTAATCAATTTTCAGGGTGAACCGGGTGAACCAGGAGAACCGGGACATCCAGGTGAAAAAGGCGCTAACGCATTTATATCAGAAAGTCATGTAAAAGTATTGAAAGGAGAACCCGGACTTCGAGGTGAACCAGGAAGGTAATCGTTACGCGCAAAGTTACAGCGTTATATTTTAATTTTTTCGGAATCGTGTAAAAAATCTACGTAACAGATTTGAACGAATTAACGTATTTTCTATTAATAATATAGAGATGGTCTACCAGGACTCTCAGGATTGACAGGGAACGAAGGAAAACCAGGTGTAAAAGGATTGCCCGGATTGTCCGGAGAAAAAGTAAGTTTAACGCGGGAACATTCGCAATAGAGTATAATAATTGAGTGAGGTGGAGATTAAGATTTCTTAAGGGTGTTCTACGTTTTTGCTCATTCGTAACATACGTTTACTAAAATATATCTATCCGTTTACACACATACACACTCACACATATATATTATTTGTAACAACGTTATATTAAATATATATTGCTGGAACTTATTAATTTTAAATAATATTATACGTACAATTGGGTTAATATAAAATTGTATTTAAATATGCTTAGGGTGACAGAGGCTTCCCCGGTTCTGAAGGTAGTTCAGGTAAATAACGGACTATTTGTTGTTAACGAACGTAACATACATATATTCATGCATAAAAAATAAATTGTCTAAAATATTTGTTTATATACATTTATTTACAGGACAGCCAGGATACAACGGACCCAAAGGAGAAAAAGGAATAAGTATTAAAGGAGAACAAGGATATCCAGGAATTTCTGGGTACATATCTATTTATTTTAGATTTTAATATAGAAATACTTTAATACTAAATAACATTCGTATTATTATTTGTACAGGTTAAAAGGAGAAAAAGGAGATCCAGGATTCATTGGTCCAAAAGGAGTTCCTGGTTCGTAATAGTTATTTATATAATCTAATGCTTATGAAAATAATGAATTCAAAGAAATATATTTATCATTAAACGTAGAATGTAATAAAAGCATTCTTTAAAAATTACGGCTAATATTTTTATTAATTTCAAATTATAATATTAATACGTAATTACTTTCTGAAAATTATTTTCTGATATATTTGTTTCATGTACATTATATAAAATAAAGAGTTATTACACTTATTAAAGGAAAATAACAAAATATACTAACATAGTTTAAAAATACATAATATGATAAGAAAAATATAGAACGATCTGGATCACCAAAAATGACTAATCTAACTAATAATAGTAGCGAACTTAGGACTATCGAAAAAATCGGATTAATGGTAAAAACCGCTTGACTTTAAATGATAAAAAAATAACAATCAAACGTCTATATAATTCGGTTGATTCTTCATACGTCAATACATATTTCGCCTAAATTAAACCTATACAACGAATTATGGAATATTATTCGGCTTGGAAATAATAATAATTATCATTTGTAAATTATAGGTAAATGCGAGTTAATGGATATCACAAAAGTTGTAAAAGGTGATACTGGAGCCCAAGGACAGAAGGGTGAACCAGGTACACCAGGAAACGAAGGTAAGAGTTAAATTTTGGTTTTAACTTACAATTGAAATTTCGCTATGTAATTTTTTTTATATTTCCGTTAAACAGGTTATCCGGGTGAAAAGGGATCAATAGGTCCAGACGTACGTAGTTTATGATTACGATAAATAATAAATTTTAAAACGATCGTAATATAATAGTTTGGTTTTTGAATACATTGGTTATCGTTTATTTATGTAGGGTCCCGTCGGAACACCAGGACCAAGGGGACTTCCAGGTGAGAAGCACAAACTAATACACATAGAATTGATGACATATGTGATTTTTGAAACGTAAACTACGTCGTTCCAAATGGTTTTAATGAAATCACATTTTATTTAGGTCCTGTCGGTCCAAGAGGACTACCGGGTCCCCGTGGTGAAAAGGGAAACCCTGGTCCAATGGGTTAGTATTTTTAATAATATAATTATTGTAATAATATAATACTGTACAAAATACTCCGAATAATTTCGTCTATGAACAATATATTTAATCAACGATGTCATAAATTACTTTATAATGATATTATGGTTTCCTTTAAACGTGTATAATGCTATATTTACTGTTATTAGGTTTCCCCGGTGATGTCGGACGTGATGGTGAAAAAGGATATCCGGGATTACCAGCGCCTAAAGGTAATTTTATTAAAAGCTATCGCGCAAACGGATTACTTTTACGATTTACGTTAATTCTTTAACAGTTCAATTATGTTGCGACTAATTTAAAATCAACGAAAATTCGTTCCGACATATCAATAAATTTCAGATTACTGACGGTTCGGTTATTATTATTTCATCGAATGAAATGATTTGCCATCATTACCGATTCGACTCATCTCGAATTTTCTTAATCAAGAAATTTAAATATTAATCGTCGTCTTATATTTTTTCATTCGTTCAGATTGTAAGAAAATAAAAATCGAATTCCAATTTATTATTTAAAATAAATTACTCGCATAAAGTTACGACAACGCGTATAATATAACATTAAATATCACATAAAACATCAATAATATTCGTTATTATGAATCGATAAATATACAAAAATATTGATATTCGATGAAATTTCGTTTAAAGGAGTAAAAGGTGAACCTGGCATACCTATGACTGGGCCTAGAGGTCTAGAAGGACCACCGGGAGAAAAAGGCGAAAAAGGTAATTACAAATTATTAAAATTTTTTATTATAAAATTATTTTATTTTTCTATAAAACCAAAAATCACTAGAAACTAGAAATAGATTTAAATATTTGTATTATATATACTAACGAACTTATCTCAAAAATAAAACGTTAAATTATTATATTTAATTTTTATTAGGCCTTCAAGGACCGTTTGGAAGACCAGGAGTCTCAGGGGAACCAGGTATATTTATGAAATACGTAATATATATTATCGATATTTAAGTAATGTATGATTTTATTATCACTAAACCGTTAGAAATATTAAAATTATTATAACATTCTAGTTAATTTTCGTTTAACTGTATAAAATTTAAAACCCTGTATTTAATTCCGTAAGACAAAATACGAACAATATATCCATTATATATAAGATACCTAATTAATTAATCCTATTAAAGGACAACAATAATTATAAATATTCTTTTCTAATAGCCGGAAATTTCACTTAAGTATTAAATATACCTAATTACGTATTTGGTACACGGATTATAATATATTTATTAATTTTAGGAATTCCCGGGCTGGTGGGTATTAAAGGAGATCAAGGTAAAATTAAACGACTTATGTTTTTATCGTATCTATAATTAATTTCGTCGTTATCTAAACTTAACAACATGTTTAGGCGAACCTGGTTTAGAAGGATTATCGGGACAACAAGGACCTAAAGGAGAGCCCGGTATATAATTGAAAAACAAAATTAAAAATTATAAAACGTTTAACGACGAAATAAATTATTTTCGACTTTCGCAGGCCCTATTGGACCACATGGACCGCCCGGTATTGACGGTCAACCTGGAGCGGACGGTCCGAAAGGTAAATTTCCGATTCATGTTAGCTCTCGATATTAAAAAGTTGATAAAATCAATACGATTCACATCGAACTGTGGATCGTCGAATCCGTGCTCTGTGTGTGTGTTTGTTATTTTTGCGTATTGAAAAGCGAAAACTTCGTATTTATTTCTTTAAAAGAAAAACATATAATATAATGTACCGCGTGAAAGTTAAATGTTAATTCGTGTTTATTAGGGGAGCCCGGATTAGTCGGTGAACCAGGAAGACAAGGACTTCAAGGATTCCCTGGCCAAAAAGGTATGAACATTTCAAAACAACCTACAGCCGGAAACGTCTACATTTAAATAACATTACACGATACTTACATTCGCCATTATTATACTAGGTGATACTGGTCCACCCGGTCCAGAAGGTCCCAAAGGGTTCCCGGGTTACAGAGGACCTCCGGGTAAATATAAAATTACTTAAACACGTTCGATTTGCGTTATTTGTTGGACTTAAATATATGACTACAGAACATTTACATTACGCGAATTTGATATTTGTTCAATTTTCATAATGTGCGTATATATTACAATAGTTAACAATAACGTAGTTATGTTAATTTTTTACATCTCAGACCAACGGCAATTATTGGCGATAGTTAATAAATGTTTAAAAACTGTAAACGCGATCATATGAACTCGATTTATTTCTATAATTGTTTATAAACAAAATTTTTTTGATAACGAACGATTAGCTAATTTTCTATAACAATGCCTTTCGATTTGAATATTACAATAAAAATTGTTATAGGAGCGTATGGATCGCCTGGAATTGACGGATTACCAGGTTAGTAAATTAAATACTAGTTCAACATGTATATATTATTTTCTAATATCTTGAACTTAAATAATATGTAAGAGAATTTGATAACTAAGAGATTTTTTATCGGTATAGAATTATTATTGAATACACGATTTATTTGACGAATTTTAAAACTAAAAATTTTAACTTTTATAGGAGAAAAGGGTGACAAAGGAGATATCGGGTTACCTGGACCTGTTGGAATACCAGGAGACGATGGTTTACCAGGATCAAAAGGAATCAAAGGTTTATTTCTTTTACTTTTAAATAACAAAATTATCGTTAAAGCACTTTTATAATAATTTAATAATTTAAAACTATACAATTTACTGTTTGCCATTTGTTTGTACTTATTCAATATATCTAATCACATTACACGATAGAATTGACGAAAATTCTGTAAAAAATGTGAGATATATTAGCTTTGTGTTTTAATCAACGCTAAAAATAATTTGCACGATTAATAAAACGATAATACATATAAAGTTCAAAATCACCCGAACATCTTTTTCACCGACATTGTGGTTTTTCTATTTCTAAATATTTACTCTTCGCCAAATTTATAAACGCTTTGTTTATTTTCCAAATACATATGACCAACCAATATTTATTAACGATAGTTAAATGTTTATTAACGTATTAAATATACGTTATATAATATACGTCTGTAGTACACCGAAGTCATTCTTTTATGTTTTATTATTACGTTATTATCACTAATAATTCGTGAAATTCTATATTTCGTGAAAAACGTACAAATATCAAAATTGTTTTATTGTTAAAATTACTAACGTTTTTATTATATAAATATTAAATTTCACGATGTAAATATAAATTTCAGGTGATAAGGGTGATGTTGGTTTCCCTGGTCCACCTGGAGACTTTGGTAACCGTGGTTTAGTTGGACCCAAAGGTGATCGAGGTCCTTTAGGACTCCAGGTATTATGTTTATCTTATTATAATTATTTTGTTTTATACTTGTAATCGTTAACTTGACGATTAGATAACTCTGAAATTCTAAATTAGTGTATATATATAAATGGAATGTATATACTTATGTGCCAATTAATATAACTTAGGGATTGAAAGGAGAACCCGGTCCAGTTTCAGAAAAAGGACAAAAGGGGGAGCCAGGTGAATCAGGTCTAAGAGGGCCTCAAGGACTTCCAGGAATCGACGGTAATTTAGAGAACAACTGTAAAATATTTTATATTTTAAAACGTATTGTATATACAATTGTACAAAATTTATATACGTAAATATTCAATACAACAAAATATGTTATATTTTTACCTTAAAAATTATGATTATAATCTTTATATAGGTTTATTTGGAGAGAAAGGAGATACAGGCTTTCCAGGTATTGGATTGCCAGGATACGTTGGTCAAAAGGTAAACTTATTTGAAATTATTTAACTTACATTACCATCAGTTCTCTCAAAAACTTTTATTTAATTAACAAAGCATTTTTAATCTTTTGATTATAAGTTAATATTTATAAATATTTTTAAATATTTTCTGATACCCGATACAATATATACTATGTACTTATGTGTATCTAAACACCGAATACCTAGTTGTTGTAAGAAACTAGGACAGAATACTGAAATACGAACTAGTTAAAATAAAACAAAACATTTTGTGAAATTTGAGGATTGAAATTTTTTGTTTTTGATTAACGGGAAAATTGAGTATTTTAGATATTGTTGCCGGCTTAACCGACGATAGACAATCTATAGTACAGTTCTATCGTTTCATATGAAAATTGTTATTTTATTATCCGTTGTAAATACGTAAAATGATGGACGCAATACAAATATTATAGCTATATATTAGTCACGCAAATGTTCGTAATGTAAAATAATGTATACGTTCGAATATATTTGTCACTATTAAATTTTACTCGATACGTCGAAATTTGTTTTTACCGACTGTATAATCACATTTAATTAACCATTTAGGGAGAACCAGGTACACCTGGTTTTGATGGTCAACCGGGCACTGACGGTGAAAAAGGTTTCCCTGGAGTCGCTGGTGTTCAAGGAATGAAAGGAGATATGGTTAGTGTGATGTTCATAATATTCAAGAGTTTAATCGATGATCTTAATGCGGGAATAAAATAAACGCTAAAATTAAATGTTTTTGACGTTAGGGAATTCGAGGTGTACCAGGAACTCCAGGACCTCCAGGAATGGATGGACTTAACGGGTTGAAGGGCAATGATGGGTATAGTAATACAAATATAGTTCACGATTATATATATATATATATATATATATACCGAACGTATATATTATGTAAACTCGTACTGTAAACGCAATTTTAAGACTATTGCTTTGCGATTGTATCGCTGATTCTAATTACTTCTTTACTCGTGTATTTTTTTATCGTACAATTAAAAAAGAATTTGCTCGATTCTTTATTCTATCACAAATTAAGCGAAAATTGTTGTAAATTTTAGTTACCCGGGAATCCCTGGTGCTAAAGGTGAAAGAGGTGATGTCGGATATCCCGGCGGACCAGGCTTAGATGGGATGAAAGGGGAAAGAGGTCTACCAGGTACGGTATTGTCTTTAAGTTACGGTTTTTGATAATCGATTATTATTCCGACGTATCGATGTGAACAAATAGCCTTTATGCAATAATGAAAACAACCGATTTTTTCAGGATTTCCTGGAATTACCGGATTCCCGGGACCCATAGGAGAGAAAGGTAAGAGATATACAAGATTCGTGTTATTCGATTTTGAATTTGAATAATTCGAAAACGTGTAAATATAAATTTTCACCTTCGTCGAACCAATATTATAGGCGATCGAGGAATACCAGGACCCGCTGTTGATATTAAAGGAGATAAAGGCGAACCCGGTCCACCCGGTTTTCCTGGAATGCCTGGTCTACCAGGACTCGTCGGTAGGAAATATTTTATTATAACGCCACAAATAATTTTGCTAAATTACACGCATTCGCGTTGTTATCATTAGGTTTTTATCCTATTGTTCACGTATTGTAATACGTTTTGTATACTATTTGATCGGTTAGGTCTTGATGGACCACTTGGTCCCAGAGGTGACAAAGGTGACGTAGGATTACCGGGTCTGAGTGGTTATCCTGGGCCCCCAGGTTTAAGAGGCGAAAAGGGTAAATATAATTAAACACTTTTATTAAAGTAAAAAATGAAAAAAACAAAAATGTAAATTTTTTAATTTGACTTTAGGTGAAGTTGGACTTCAAGGATTGCCCGGAATTTCCGGTTTAACAGTTAAAGGTGAAAAGGGATTACCAGGTAAATTTCTCCAATTTGGTAATTAAAAGTAATAATCTCTGAAAATAAACGTAATTTTTTCTTAAAATTTTACGTTCTTTAAAATGGGATCAAAAATCCGTGTGTTTTGTTAAAACTACTGAAATATTTATACAAACCGAAAATTTAACATTGTATTTTCGCTGTTTTATTAGGACTATTGGGAAAACATGGAAGGGACGGAATACCTGGTCTCCAAGGAGAAAAAGGTAATGTCAGAGAAAATGAATTTCATCGTTCATTGTTATTGTAATTCATAACAATCCGTTTGCTAATCGCAAATGAAATTACGAAATCCGATTATTTACGTGTCTTACGATTTAATAATAATAAATAATATTATTTCAGGTGACAAAGGATTACCAGGGTTACCGGGTTTACCTGGTATTGCAGGACCAGTCGGAGTATGTATAAAATTATATATTTCTAGTAATCATTTTTATAATATTTAGTTATATTTATTGCTAAAAAGCTATATATATATATAACCATAATAATATATTATATAGATGGTTTACAAAGATTAAGCTGAATTTTAATCGAAAATTTACTTTTACACTGAAAACATTAAAAAAAATGACATTAAATTGTGTATTATTAATATTTTAGTTACAAGGACCACCGGGTGATATAGGACCAATTGGGCCACCAGGTATAAAACTTTATTTCATTTATCATATTGAAAAATTAATAAAAATTATTGTGTTTAAAGATTATATATTCAATTATTAATAAGTAAATAATTCTTGAACAATAAATCACTTAACACTAAAACAAAATATAAATTTTCATAAAATACTCAAGTTTTCATTATTTTTATGCTTTTAATTTAAAAAAATATAGTATGATGTTTGACACCTGACACAATCATCATTTTTATATAATTTTATTTTATTTGCTTTTTATAACAAATACAAATTTGTAGTTTATATGGAAGATAATTAACCACTCTAACTTCATATAAAAAATAATTTTTTTTTAGGTTTCCCTGGTCCGCCAGGAAATGATGGACCACCAGGTTTCCCAGGATTAGATGGGTCTCCAGGATTAATGGGTAACATGTGGATTACGTGTGTTTATTTAATTTACAATAATAATACGCACCTTATTTATTTATTTAATTATAGGCCTTAAAGGAGAACCAGGAGTTCCAGCATCATACGGAGAAAAGGGTGATAAAGGTGATACAGGTCTTTCAGGTAAATGTTGTATAATTTAATTCTGTTAAAAAAAATGAACTAAAAAAAAATCTTAATCTATATAATTATTTATTCAAGTAAATTTTTCAATTTTAAACTGATTTGTGATTCACTTTTATATAATATAATTTTTAGGATTACCTGGTTATCAAGGTTCTAAAGGTGATAAAGGAGATAGAGGCTATCCAGGTAATAAAAAATATATTTTATCGAAATAACGTATCAATTATTATATAAACCAATTAAAAGAAACAAATAATATTCTAGTGAACAATAACTTAAATTACCTTAAATTTATAACCATTTCTACGATCATCCTAGAGGGTTCTATATAGTCATTCTATAACAAATGATCAAAATCTCAAATTAAATTACAGTCGTTTGTTTATTTAAGGACTTCCTGGACCACCGGGCATGGACGGGTTACCGGGTGAAAAAGGACTAACTGGATTCCCTGGAAAATCAGGTTTGTTATATAAATTTAAAATGTCATCGATTTGATTTAATGTTTAACTTATTACAATATTAAGCGCATTATTAATTATTTAAAAATTTACTAAAATTATTCACAATTATATTAGTCAACTTTATGCTTAGGTTTGCCTGGATTTATTGGAATTAAAGGTGATAAAGGTGATCCCGGTCTTGCGCCTCCACCCGGATCTAAAGGAGAAAGAGGATTACCCGGTAATTAATATTTTGAATATTTCATACGCATTTATATATAATTCGCATTATAAATATTAATCATTAATAAATCCCTTTGAAAATATGTTGCGCCATTTTCATATTATGTATTATGTTTCCTGTTATGTGAGTTTTGTGTCAATAAAACATTTAATGTACCAATAATTTAAGTAAACGAAATGATTTTGTTACGTTGTACAGTAACAATAACAATAAAAAATATTATTTAATCGGTACATATTAAACTTATTCGATACGTTAGGACCTGCTGGCTGGCCTGGCGAAAAAGGAGAACGTGGTATTGACGGCTACCCTGGATTAGATGGAATTAAAGGAGAAATGGGTATATAAATATTTGTAAAATACTTTTAACTTCATTTGGTCATTTACTGGAATAGTGTGAATGTCTATTTTACTTTCATATTTAGGTATCGTTGGTCCGATTGGTCCAATTGGTCCTCCTGGCTTCCCCGGTGATAGAGGTGAACCAGGAATTGATGGTCTTCCAGGCTTACAAGTTAGTAAATTAGTCACAAATATTTGAATGTTTATATTACTTAAAATAAATGTGTTACTCGATTCATGAGAACAAACTGAATATTAATATAGAAACTGTAGTTTAACTGAAATTCTTACTTAAAACAAAATAGCAAAAATAATATTAGTTACCCGCGCGGTATTATAATATATATATATATAATTCGTTTACATTTCGTTATTTATTATTTTCGAATACTAAACGTGTCGTTTGACAATATTTAATGTAGCTACTAACAATGTTGCTCGTTATTATTTTACAAAATTACGTATACGTAACACCAGATAGGGTAGAAATGAAATACTGACAAACAGCTCAAATTCGATCAAAATACTTGTTCAATGAAACGTCCACGTAGATGTTATATTAACTGCAGAATAAGATCCTGTGTCTCTGTTAGTTCACTATTCGTTTTTATATAATTATGCTCAGGGACAGAAAGACTTTTAACGATCAGTAGAATTCGTGCTCATAATATAAATTGTAACTGTGTTTGGACGTGTTCAAATGTTCGATCTCGATACTATAATACAACAATGTGTACATATATATATATATTAATAACGTATATGTTCGTAATTAGGGACCACCGGGTCTACCAGGAAATGACGGTCCTGCCGGCAGACCGTGCGAAACGCAACAAGATTATTCGACTGGTATATTGATGGTTAAACACAGTCAGAGCACGTCGGTACCCGAATGTGAAGCGCACCATACCAAACTCTGGGATGGATACAGTTTGTTATACATCGAAGGAAACGAAAAATCGCATAACCAAGATTTAGGTAAATATTTTTTGTGGTCCGTTTCAATCTACGCAGTTACGTGTTTTTAAGTAAACGCGTATTTTTACGTCCCCAGTCGCGCGGACCACTTATTTTCTACCGCCATTCGAAAAGTACCTAATAAAGACGTAAATTCTCGAATAACTTGTTTTTTAAATTTTCGGATAAAATCCCTAAAGATTACCGTGAAAATTGGACAAAAGTAATTCTAACCAAAAAAAATACGATAAATTTTAAATTAAAAAAACTGCATGCACTTGTACGTCGTATTTAGACAGTAAATAAGGTTACACGTCGCGTAACTTGAAATCTTTATAGTTCAAATTAACGGTTACGCTTAAGTTACGGATGTCAATTGCTTTCAGGTTTCGCTGGTTCATGTATCCGGAAGTTTTCTACCTTACCGTTCTTGTTCTGCGATTTCAATAATGTATGCAACTACGCTAACAGAAACGATAAGTCATATTGGCTCAGCACCAACGCACCGTTACCGATGATGCCAGTAGAAGAAGTCGACATACAAAAATACATTTCTCGGTAAAAATCGAAATCGAAACCCAATAACAGAATTACGATATGGATTAATTCGTTTATTATTGTTATTCTTTTATAAAAAAATGTTTCGTTTTAATTATATTTTAATGTAGATGTGTCGTATGTGAAGCCCCTGCTAATGTGATCGCTGTACACAGTCAAGCGTTGACAGTTCCTGACTGTCCAAACGGATGGGATGGATTGTGGATTGGGTACAGTTTTGTAATGGTAAGTCTCTCGGATAGTTTTCAAAAGAATAAAATTACAATTTTTTCGCCGTGATATAAAATAAAATGATATTTTATTTTAAAGAGGTTTTTAAACGTAAACGTGGGTTTTAAAACATTTCGTAGGAATACTTTGAGTCCTCTCGATCATCCCTTTATTCGAGTACGGCATTGTTAATATTTGCTTAATATAGGCAAAAATATGTTAGAACTTCGACTTGACGTGAACATAAATATGTGTTTATCGAATTTAAACTTACGTATTACCCTGAACCATTAGCTTTCCATCAATGCATAATCTAGCCATCGAAAATAAAGGCTCGGAACAATGATGAAAAAATAATTTTCAAATTGCATATATGGTTTCGAAAATGATAAAGAACGACAATTATAAACACTAGAATAAAATAACGATTCTTTATTTAAAAATGTATACGTACCCGAATAGACAACAACCAAAATAATTAATTAATTTCATAAACGATCAAAATTCAAACGCTTGAAAAAAAATTGTTAATTATTTTAGAACTATACTACATACGAAGTTGAGTTTTACGAATTGTACAATTCATTTTCAATATTTCATATTTATTCAGAAATTGGTGACCATATTTTTAATGTTTTTTCACGACTGAAATATTTTACGAATTAATATTTCGAGTGCCTAGAATCGTTGACATCTTATTAACCAACAAAAAACCAAAAGTAATTATTTTAATGAAAAACGGGTACGTTGACGATTCCACAGTTAGGCAAACACGAAACAATTCTCGAGGAAATCAAAAATGATCGTAACGAATTCCGTTCCTACTAAAACGGAACTAATTAAACTGTATGTGCAGCACACTGGTGCGGGTGGCGGAGGCGGCGGTCAGTCGTTGTCCAGTCCCGGATCGTGTCTGGAAGATTTCCGAGCTACGCCGTTTATCGAGTGCAACGGGGATCGAGGAACGTGCCATTACTTCGCCAACAAGTTTAGTTTTTGGTTGTCCGTCATCGACCCCAACGAACAGTTTAACAGACCGCAAGGGCAGACGCTAAAGAAAAACATGTCCCGTTCGAGCATCAGTAGATGTCAAGTGTGCATACGAAGAACGTTTTAGTATGACGACGTCAAAATACAGACCGTAGTCATATTATATTATATATTATATGTTTAATTTTAATAATTTCTATGTAAAAAATTTTATTATTATTATTATTATCATTATTTTATCAAACGTGTGCCTATAATTTATAGGTGCCTAAATCGGTTTTGTATTATTTCCAAACGTTCGTCGTGTTCATTAATAAAATATACATTTTTTAATGGCATATTGTGTTCTTTAAAATGTTAAGCATATTATCTTAAAATAAAGTATTTTAAACGTACATAACAATACTATGTTACTAATTTTTATTGGCATTTCAAATCAAGCTGTATACTTTATTTAATAAATATAATTACGCGTATTGATGTATAGCCAAATTTAAATGTAAACCAACAAATCTATACCATGAGTTACAAAAATAAATATTATCTAAACAAAAATAAGCGATTTGTTTAAATTATAAAAAAATACTTGTGTATTAGAATTAAGATAAAATTACCAAAATGTATAATACCTGTGCTATCGGATCAATTATATTGTTAACTAATTATGTTTAATATATACGTATTAATACCTATCCGTGTGTTAAAGAGAATTTCAGAATACCGAAATTGAAATTCGTTATATATATATAAATTCTCAATCTTTTAATATCTGTAGTGGTAAGATTTATTTTCTTTCGATTTTCTTAAGTATAATTTTCTTCGATTTATTGTCAAATTCATAATTTGGCCAGCGATAGTATTTCGCAAATATAAGCTCATTGTTATGTACCAGAATTTCTAAATAATTCTAATAAACAATCTCGTTTTTCGAACAAACTTTTGACGCTACAGTTTTAATTCGCATATAACTAACGTGTCAGCATTACTTGACATGCCATTCAATCCGACACGAGATTTTGAAAATTTTTGAAACAAACATTTTCCACGGTTACGGTCAATAAATTCAGAAATGTTACCGAAATATTAATTTAAACAAAATGTTAACTCTCTACAACGGATTGCTGATAAATGGTCATTAGATAATATGCAATACACTGACGTTCGCAAAGATTACAAGCTTTAATAGATATGCGTACACGTGTAAGTTGTCGCATATATATATATAATTAATACGGAAAAATTATACGTCAAAAGTAACACCAAAATAATTTTAAAATTAAAAGTTAAAAATTCAACGTAAACAAATCACTAATACGAACCTACGCCGACGGTTACGCTGCTTAGGTTTAACTTAATTTCTTCAAATTTTCGTTTAGAATAGTATTGTATACAGATAATATATCCAATAGTCATATAGAGGGAAGTGTTAAACCGTATAAACACGTTGTCCGTAACTATGTGTTTTTTGAACAACATTTATTAAACACGTAATACCGATTATTAAAATCACTGTCAATGTCGATCTTCGGATATAAATTTTATTGTATTTTAATAATAGGCACAACACGGTTTTATCAAAATATACAGCGGACAAAATGACCTCGTCGAATTTAAATAAAACTAAAGAACCGTGTATTGTGTATCCCTGGGTAAGAATATTGGAATTCGTTATTCGCCGTAATGTAGCGTATAATCATTATCACAACAAAAAATGTGTAGACGCATTGCGGTAACAATGATTTTGAATTGAAAACGACTGTGGTGGATTATCTGGATCGTACAGACAATTTGAATATGAAGTTGAACTACTCGAACAATACATTGACCAGTCTAGCTTGTGGCGTCTGTACGTATATAATTAACGGAAATGATGGCTATACACACGAAAATCGTTACATTTTCTTTTTTCTTGTTGTTCCAGTACATAACGTGACCTCAGACATAATTGAAACATTTTGTGAAAGAGGCGTGTCTATGGTTATATTCGATTTTCACGACTTAACGTACGAACAGAGTCGAAAAATGGTTTACGAAATCCGCCAAGGGGTTTTTAACTATAGCCTTAATAAGAACGATCAAATACCGTATTCATTAGCTCTGGTGCTCGATCTCGTTGGATCTCGTATCATAACTGGAACCATATACACTACAAAAGTGAAGCCGTTTACCAACAACAGATTAATTATTCGTTTTCGTGATATATTTACTGGATTTTCTTGAACCGCTTTTCAATTTATAGCCCAATCAATATATGATAGAATTGTTGACAAATAGTTACGTTTACGTGACCAACGACGTCGAGTATAAAAATAAATGCACAGAGAACCGTATTTATGTGAATAGCGATAAGGTTCTCCGACTCGGAGAAAACGATCGAATATATTTGGATTACGGGAAAATTGAATTGATAGTTAAAAGTGTCGGTGAGTCGTACGAATAGCTGAGTTATTATATTGTATACAGATAGGCGACAATCGGAAAAAATGTCCACACCGATTCCGAAGAAAAAAATTATTGCCGCGTAGTTCGCGTAATCCGTATTTTTATAACGAACGGGAGGCTATAAAATATACTACGATAACACGTCGATAATTTCCAACGCCATCGTCATAAGAACAACCATAGACATTTTTTATTAAGATTGTCCCTTTATAGAATTCGTACAAAATAGATGAACAGACAACGCGGAATTCGTGGAATATATTCATTTAGGTACCTATTGTAATAGATTTTACGGAAGTGTATTGCATGGTCCATCGAGGAGAGTTCTTGGGATCGGAAAAAGTGGTGCACATATCCGGGATTCCGATTGGCTTAATGGAGTTAACCGAACAGGACGAGGAACACATTCGTACCGGGATTCAGCTCAAAGTCGACGCCATTATGATTCCCGGCATTAGAAACGTGGGGTTTTTCAACCGCGTTAAGTATTTCGTCGGTAAGTGCCACCTCCGGGTATTAGGTCTTATACGGCAACCGGCGTCCCTACAGCCAATTACGTTTCGTTTTAAGGCGAAGAGAATGGCAAGGACATCGACCTGTACGCGAAAATCGACAACAGCGTAGGACTCGAAAACATCGACGAAATTATACCGAACGTGGACGCCGTGTTCCTGCACCGGCCTAACTTGTACATGGAAATCGGCGTCGAGAGAATATTCATGGTGCAAAAGGCCGTTTTGTCCAAATGCAACATAGTGAGTTAACGACCAAATGGTGTTTGCGTGAAACTAATAATACTTCGTTTTACTACGACGAAACACGAATGCTAAAACTTTGTCCCGTCGAAGGAAATAAAAAAAAGTATTATGTTTACCACGCTTGTTATCCACCACCAATACCCAAAAGTCTGTGCGTTTCTGCGGTTTGTTTTTCCAAAAAAAAAAAAAAGCGAATTATTGACGATTTTCTCGCCACATGTCTTACTCGTGCGTATCAATACTGCTTCAGATAGGAAAGCCGATCATTACTCACGGAGAGTTTTTGAGTTCCATGGAATTCACTACGACACCTTTGAACGCCGAAGTAAATGACATTATCACGACCGTACTGGACGGGACCGATTGCGTTTACTTGGACGTGACCAAACGGACCGTGCACAAAGTGCACTACGTCGTCGAATTCGCGTCATCCATTTGCCAGCAAAGCGATACCGTCCAATGGGACCAACAATTGTTCACCGACCTCCGGAATAAGGTAAGCGCGTATGAATGTGGCGGTGCCGTCAGTTCATCGGTAAATCCGACGCGTAATCGAAAAACGTTTTATTTTTACTATCGTAGTATTTCCAAGTTAAACTCGAGTTCAAATACGCGTTCCCAGATATTTCGATAAATCAACTATAAACTGTTAATTCGACAAGTAAATATTTGCGCGGTTTACGTATTCGCTTCACAATGTTCACCTTCGTTTTATTTATTATTACCGGACCGAATAGTAACTGGTAGGCCACTGAATATAATACAAAATACCCAATTTCTAGAAAAAAATTGTCGTTTCTATTTCAACAAATACGTACTTCGAAGACAATGATTCCAATCATTGAAAACAAAACGTAACTCGTGCGTTGTATTACCGAGACGTATCGCTGTTTTCAGTCTAAAACGAAAGTCGATCCCATTCACGCGATTAGTATCGGTTGTGTGGAAGTGTCTTTGAAATGTTCCGTGGCGGCAATTATAGTGATCACCACGTCCGGATTGTCGGCAAAAATGGTCGCCCGGTACCGGCCCAAGTGTCCTATTTTGGCGATCGTCAGACACGGGAAATACGCGAGGAAATTATGCGTGTGGCGTAATATCATACCGATACACTTTACAGGTAAATATCGATTATTGATTCCGAAAACGCGTATTTACGACGCACGGTGTACAAAAAGCCCGAAACAAATACGTATTTTCGCTTTTAAAACTGTTGAGTACTTGG
The DNA here is from genome assembly GCA_025469175.1 of Geopemphigus sp. TES_GeoC_2020. Classification (NCBI taxonomy): domain Eukaryota; kingdom Metazoa; phylum Arthropoda; class Insecta; order Hemiptera; family Aphididae; genus Geopemphigus; species Geopemphigus sp. TES_GeoC_2020. The sequence continues at coordinate 20,197 of JAIPRN010000362.1, read as the reverse complement.
GCGAAAAATAATAAGACTTTTATATTTTATTTCCTATTCGTAGCTACGTCGTATAGAATTGTATATTGTATATTATTATAGCTCTAACGAGTGATTAAAGTTTAATTAATTTACCAACGGACTATCATAAATTAACGAAATGTACGTCAACCTAAATAACGAAATTTTAGGAATAATATATATTTTTTTTTTGTCCAATTTAGTCGCTATATGCGAAAGTCGATAACATTTAGTTCATTGACGAATGTTAACGAGTTAATTTTAAACGCGTACGTTCGTATACGTTTTTATTATTAATTTCGCGTAAATTCCCTTTTATAATTGAATTCGATATTGTCTTCTTAAGAAACTGTAGAACGAAATTCCACAATTAACAATAATTTGATACGTAGCCAAAAAAATCATTTAGAATTAATAATGTTGACTTAATGGATTGGAGAAAATATTTAACGATAAACGATATTATAATTTTTTAAAAATGACGACGAGCGACTAATAATAAAATAATTAGTAATTATTTTAACGCCTAAATTGAATAATTAAAAAAAAACCGATTACCTACGATATTTTAACGTAAACCTTTCTAATTATATCCGATTCAATTTGTACACGTAGGTAGACCGTTAGATCGTTAAGCCGTCAACAATACGACGACGATAACGTAACGTTTTTGATACAGATTCGTTGGAAACCGTTTGGTCTAAAGACGTGACGAATCGTACACATTTTGCGATAGATTACGCGAGGAAAAGAGGCATATTGAGCCAAGGCGATTTGGTTTTACAGATGAGGTGTTCTCAACAAAACGCCGGTTTTACGAATACTATGACTCTATTAAACGTTATCGGTGGTGGCGACGTCGTCGAAATATAACGTTGCAAACTCCACGAAGGCGACGGATTCATTGACCCCGTTCTATATATATATATATATATTTGGTTTTCAAACACCGTACGACGCTTATCGTGATGTAAATTGTCGCTTCGCGTGTGTATTTTATTCGTAGTATACGACCGACAAACGTCTAAATTATATTTCAATATTACTCGGACACGTTCGAAGGCACTACGGAACGTTTTTAAAATGTACCGAACCCGTGCCGAAATCGCTACCGGGATATCGCCCGAAAAGAAATATTTATATATCGTTCCCGTTACGTAATGAATATTTATGAAACGATAATGATCCTTTGATCGTATCTCGGGGAGCGAAAGTTGCACTGATGTGGCGCGTGAAACGATGAGGTGGTGTCGACCGCGGAAGTGTTGCGACGTGCTTAGGGCTCGGTATTCGGTCCTCTGCTTTCGAACGTTATTGCCGATATATCAATATTCAGCTTCGACGCTGGTCGTGGCGGAGAGGGACACTGTAGACGAAGTGCAGCTCCGTGCTAACACCGCATTCGCGATGGTTAGGTATGCAAAAAAAGGCCAGAGTGGGCTGGTCGTGTATAAAGAACAAAAGATAAGCTAATACAATAAACTCAGTGGGAAGAGACCAAAAGGGAGGTCTCAATTAACGATGGCTTGATAGAGTCAACAAAGCTCAAGAAAACCTGGGAAGGACAAAAATTAAAGATGCGGATAATAGGGAACTGTGGAGTGGCTTAGTAAAAGTGGCAAAAGGCACTCAATGATCTGTAAACAAAAAAAAAAAAAAAACGTAATAAATTAACAATCGCTGAACTACAATTTTTAACCACTATACATTCTGACTTTATTAAATATATAAAGTTTTTTAAATTAATTGTGCTAATATGGCATATTAATGAATATATAGCTGCCATTTCCCATTTTTAAATATAATCGCATGTATAATAGTTTACAATTTTTTATACGAGCGAATATACTGTTATAAAATATATCGAATACACATTTTATAATATAAAAATGATATGTCATAAAATAGAAAAGAATATATTCAATAAAATATTATTAACATATATATACGCACCAAACTTATTAACTGAAAAATCAAAATGTTGACCGTAAAGATAAATCAGTATATAGAAACACGAAATAAAAAAAAATAACGGGAAAAAATTAAATATATATTAAATATTTTACGATAACTTTAACAAATCATAATTTGTTAGATCACTAATCAGAATTCTGGTTCTAATATTCCAATTATCTAGACGATTATGAAGTTAAATATTAATTAATTATACTTTATTTTTGGCCGCTAGAACATTAAAATTAATATTTATAGCACCACGTTTACACTGATCGTAGTTCGTATTTCGTCGGTTTGTTATATTCTATACAAATACGCGCTCGTACGGACGACTATAAATTTAGCGCGATCATAATAGGTACGGTTTGTTTTCCGAAAATAACGAATTTAGCGCGATCATAATAGGTACGGTTTGTTTTCCGAAAATAACGAATTTAGCGAGAAACACTGCCGACGCCGGGAATTTTCAATAAGCGTCGAATTCGCCGACTAAATATTGTGTGGTCGCGAATGAGGTGAGCGGGCGTTTGGTACATACCCCTTGCCACACCTACACACAAACAAGGACTTCTCCGATTAAAAAAAGGCCGTGTAAGAAATGATTAACCGGCGCCGCGTCTATATACGTTTTGTTTACGAAAAGAGAACAAATTATTACGATAATCAAATAACGATAACCTAAACTACGCTAAAGATTTAGAATTTCGTATCGGTAGTCCCGCGATCGTACGGCGAAATAATTATTAATCGGTTACGGTGCCTGGGCGTATCTCTGCCCGAAGAATATCAAATATCCGGTATATAGGTACGATCGGCCCCGCGGAGCGTAACAATATAAATGACGGGTACCGCGAAAGTAGGCGACTGTTGTGTACGAGTCGTTTACGGCGGCCGTGAGCGACGTAATGTTCGGCGGTGATGGGTGCCACGTACGTATATGCCGTTAATGGTAAGTAACAAGTCGCAGCCACCTCCGTCGTAAACGCGAGATTTCCGTCGTGCGCGCATTTTTTTCACCATTTACGGTGACCACTACGGCGGCGCTGTCGGTTGTAGCGGCGGCGGCGATGGTGGTGGTTACGGCGGTAGTGGTGACGGTGGTGGATGTTACGGCGGTAGTGGTGGTAAACATCGCGGTTATCAATGTCAAGGACTGACATTATCACACACACACACACACACACACACACACACACACGCACTGGCCACTCGCGCACGGTCGCTCAGTATGCGCGCGCCGCACCGTACCGCGTACATACACACGCACGCACGCACGTACCGTACGTACATACATATATACGCACACCAGTACAACACAACACTACACCGGAACGAGTTATTGATTATTATTTTCCGTCCGTGTATAGTAATCTCGCCGTTTTTTCTGTTGTCTTTTCCGTTTTGGTTTCTTTTTTTTCGTCCCGCCGTCGCACCCTCCCTCGCCATTCACCTTCAGTTCGTTCGGCTTTTTCGTCCTCTCGTCAATTTCGGCTCGGTGAAACGACGCGCCGCCACGGTCTGTGTATGTTTTCTGGCCAACACGGAGCAATGGTTACTGCGACGAAGACGGCGGCGACGGTACGCGCGTAGGCCGCCGTCGAGATATTACGTCGGGCGGCCACATTATCGACAGTCCAAGCCAACGTTACTCACGACACCGGGGTAAGCCTTCGAACGGTTACAGTCTTCAACTGTCTAATACCATCGTACATCTACCATCGGCGTCTGTATGACGCGGCCACCGTCTGATCGATTGTATTCGGCGATTGCCAGTTCAAAATCGTCTTCCGACGCGCCCAATATACCATAACACCTCCATCCGTTGAGAATCATCATCATCATCCTCGTCTTAATCCCATGTATTTGGAGTCGGCCACCTTAGTCTAAACCTCCATCCGTTGAGAATAGTTTTTTTTTATATACATTTGCTTTTTACTTTTGTAGAATGAAGACTATCGGAACGGAACACTTTGATTAGACCGTTTTCACAATTTGGAATTGGATTAACACTTGTGTCTGTCGTATAAGTATGTACGTAGTAAATTTGTACTTTAAACATTCGCTTTCAGATTTTCGGTTTAACGTGTTTGTTTTAATCGATAAATGCTATAGATAATTTGTTAAATAGAATATATTAAAATCCTACAGAATAAAATAATTTAAACAAATTGACAATGAATGAGGCGAGGGTTTTAAACATTTTTATATCTATTACTAATTCAATAACTTATATAAATATCAACAATATTTTCATAACGAATGTATTTTATTTGATTAAAGAAAACATTTTAGTTTTTCATTCTTCGTTACAATTGCCTATATTTAATATTGGATAGTTGATATACACTACTATAAGTCATACCTATAAATATAACGATGAGTAAATGAATGCTAATTTTGTTATTTAGAACACTGAGCTAGATTGGCTGTGTGGGCATTCAGCCATTATTACAATTTATGGACTCATCTATAGCTATTCAGTCATTAAATGGTTTTAGTTGACGTCTAAGATGTTTCATTAAACAACGGTAAAAATTAAAAATTGAATTCACCATTTTTACATAACTTTTAAACAAATTTATTACAAATATACACATTTAAATACAAATTATAATATATGTTTATATTAAACATATAGGCTTGTATAAATTCATGTTACAGTATAACAACTTATAAAATTTGTCACCTCTGTAGTATGCATGATTATTGGCTCAACATTTAAAACTTATAGAAATTCGTTCGTTGTTAAGAAAATTTATTGAAGAAATAAATCAAATCTAATACATATATTATTTCAGATAATAGGATAAAAAATTTAATAATAACTAATCACATTCAATATGTATTATTTAATGTGATAAATTTTACATACTTATTTATAATACATATAAATACTTTCGTTGATGGAAAATAACGTACTGTAATTTCTAATTTCCTTTTAATTCTAAAACAATATTGAAACCATGAAAAAAAATTGTTATTTTTTTAGATGTATATTATAAATGTTTTGTATTTCATATAAATTTTTGATTTAACTACTGTGTGTACAATTATAACTTTCTAAATACCTATTAAAAATGTTTGTTTTAGAAAAACCGTTTTTCATAATTGAATACTGATTCAAGAACATAAGTTCACACGATTATTAACATATTTAACTATGTTGCCTAATACAATCGCTTTATCATCGACTTTGGTAAATTTTATGTTTTTTAGAAATCAATTATATTTTATTGGTTTTATTTTTATTATTATTTTTAGCCTAGAGTAAAAAATAAGACGCATGATAAAAATAATGAAAATATTTCGTATTCGAAGTCCATTGATTTTAAAAAAGACCGTAAGAGTTGGCCTTTAGCACAAGTGGTTGAGTGTGTCGGTTTCGAATCTGTGTCGCACATATCACCTTCAGAAAGTGAAAATAAAAATAGTGTTGTAGACCCAGTTATAACAAATAATGGTTGTATATCAGTTTTTCAGACGAACGATATACAACTCGATTGCATTGAAGACATTAAAGAGTCATATTTAGATGACCCAGAAAATAACGTATTAAAAATTGTTTTACCTCTAGTCAGTGAAAATGTGCCATTAGATTGTCAATTGAAAACAATCGAACATGATCAGTTTTTATTACGAGAAGATGATCGTGTTGTGCTAAGCAATAACCAAGTGCAATATCCATCAATACACTGTGTGGATATGCCAGTACGTGTAAATAAAAATGTAAATAATAGAAATCACTCTTTACCTGAAGACAGTGAATTGAATCGATTTAGTTCAACATTTGAAAACATAAAGACTTTACTTAAAGAAGGTTTAGTCGACGGCTTAGACGAAATGCCTCCAGACTTTCAACCTCCAAACCCCCCTCTAATATACAGAGTTTCTTCATTACCGAATCTTCTAAGTCACGATAGTACAAAAAATCATTCGTGTTCATACTTAACTATGTGTGCGACTAAACACGAATTATTTATGAATAAATTTTGTAAAAACATTGTCGCCAAACACGATATGTCTGTTCAAGTATCAACCGAATTATTTAAAACTCAGAATGAAAAAATACTTGTTGACACAAGTTGTCAAACTGAAGATATTTTCGTTAATTGTCAAGTAAATGATGAAGTGTTGGCGAATGAAACGAACAGTAATATTTTTGATTTAAGTAGTAATGTTTTTAATAAGGAAAGTGAAATAGAAATGAATGAAAATAATGAACTAAAAACCGATGAAATAAAGGATAATTCTAGCATCAGTTATACAAATATTAATGAACTTGATAAAGACAAGGAATGTGACAGTATTGGTTATACACACGTTAACGTTTTTAGTACGGAACGAGAAATGAATACAGTGGAAGAAGAGGAATCTGCAAGTTTTGGTTATTCGGATGTTAATGTATTTAATAAGGAACTCAAAGTCAATGCTAATGAAGAGGACTACACTGGTATCGGTTATATAAATATTAATGTTTTTAACAAAGATAGTGTGAGAAGCAAAAGAGAGGACTGTTGTACTAATGTAAGTTTTACTAAAATTTCTACATTTGATAAAGCGTGTGATATCAAATCTAATAATGAAGGCCGTACTGATATTGATTACGCAAATATAAATGCCGTTGACAATGTAAATGGAGTAATTATCAACGGAGAACATTCAAAAATTGGTTACACTCATGTCAATATGTTTGACAAAGATGTTAAAGAAATGAATGGGGAGGACTGCGTTGATATTGGTTACACAAACTTCACTTTATATAACAAAGGGCGCGAAATAGATTCCAATGACGATTGTGATAACTATTCGAATACCAATATTTTAGAAGAATTTGTCAACGAACAGTTAAGTCTCAATAATATTGATGGAGATTTCGATTCATTTTTGTTTGGACCATTGCCTCCATCACCTATTGAAGAAATTGGTAAAGATTTTACTAATTTTTTTTTAAATTATTATTATTGTTTATTAAATATTGTATTAATTTATTCGATAAATTGAGTATAGCTCGAGAATTACCTGTATTGAATGGTGTTGAAGCAAAAAGAGAGAATTCGGCACCAGTACCTTTCATATTCGATATTCATAAAAACCAACCGAGTACCTCAATTATCAAATCACGGTCAATAGATGCAGAATTTTCTCATAATTTTCAACAACATCAAAAAATTGGAACACGATCGGTGAGTGTTTGTATTTGATACTATTAATATTACCCTATATATTATTAGGTTATAAAATTACGAAAGAAGCTTCTTTAATAATTTCATATTTTATACTTTTAAATTTTAAATAAAACTATTAATCATATTTCATTATAGAATTAGCGTTTCCTTTTACTAATAACAAAATTATGAAAGAGTTTTAATGAAAAACAAATGATAATCAATCACATTATATAAAACAATATTATTATTAAAGAAATTAAAAGTCGAAACAATTTTTTTTGTGTCAAATTTTGAATTAATTTATACACTGATCCATCGATGTTAATATAAAACGCTAATTCATTTTTCTAAAAAATTTAGGCGCATTCTCATATGTTAATAATATGAATTGAACGTAATAATTTTATTGACCTAATACTGAATGTTCGAGAATTACATTTGGAATTATAGGTTCAATCTGAAAGAAGAACTTATCCATCTGAAATACCAACTTCCGATGGGTATCCAAAACCGTCGATACATAAATCTAGTATTCATCCTAGTACTATTGAAAAACTATCGGATATATCAAATTCGTTGCCAGATACACCGCTTTTAGGAAGGTGTGATTTTCCTCGTCAATATTCAGCTACTGGTACTAAAACAATGACACATATGTCAAGTGAGTTTTTAAATAATATGATATTATCGTGTCAAACGAAAATTTGGTCGCATATTACTTCTCACATATTTTACAGACAGTTTAAGTATTAACATGAGAGGTGCTGGCCATGGTTCCAGCATTGGTTTGGGCCAAGCAATGGCCGGTGCTGAACTATTGCATTTGAATGGACCTGGTAGGGGTTGGTATCCTAGGCAACGTCAATTTCGTCCCGTGTCAGTTGAACAGCTTGATAAATTGGCTAGCAAAAGTCCTGTTGGCCACTCGCAATGGGATTCTCGAGAAAACCACAAACCTGTTACATTACCTCCTAACCTTACACCAAAATTCTTCCACAGATCTCCAAGAGAAGCACTTCGGCGTGTCACTAGTTTACTTATTAGAAAAGGTGGGTTGTTATAAATGTGTTTATAATACGTTTATTTTTAACGTTAATACGATAATTTGTTTTAAGTAATGCATTTATTGATATGATATCCAATTATATTGTCTAAGATGTGTGATATTAAATTTCATCCAAACATTTTATACTTTTTAAGTACTCAAATTGTCATCATAACAGAACCCGATAGTACCAACAGGTTGAATACATTCAATCTAAACTTACAATAAACTCGAGGGTTCGAAAACATTTTATAATATAATACTTGAACATTTTATTTGTATAAACGTAAATGTTTTAAGAAAATTATAAGTTTGTCAAAACTAATATTTTATTATGTTTCAGGAAATAATGCGAACAAAAGTAATAAATCTAAAACCGTATTCTCTTCTTCGGTGATCGGCCCACACGGTAAAAGTTATTTAGTTTAATTTCGTACGTGTCGCGTTAAACATAAATGTGCAATTAAAATATTTAAAAAAATAGTTTAAAAATTAGTTATAACTTGTAACATTTAATTAATTTACTTCGTTGATTATTGGGAATAAGGCAATTACTATCAATACGTACGTGGATATTATAGAAACTAGAAACTAGTTTTTTTGAAAACTACTCAAACCAATTGAAATAGTCTGTTTTCATCAAAAAACATTAACAAAATGTATGTAATGTAAACGAATATATACGATACAAAACTATTTAATAAATATTGCACTATATATGTACGTAACGTAAGACACAACAAAATACAAACTTAAATATACGTTCGCATAGCGATCGTACATAAAATTTCAATTATAATTGGCGCGTCAACAATATATTATTGATTTTAGGAGATATAAATGAAGAATGTGTGTCCGGCCAGTCCAAACGTGGTTTTTTCAAAAGCTTATGGAGAAAATAAGACTTTATTATGTGCAATCAAATTATAGTATTATTCGGCCTACAATCTTAAATCCTTTATCTTTTTTTAATTTGTTACGTAATCCGTCTTTGAATCTACGTATAACCTTATGTATACTTTACTAACTTTTGCCATATAATTTATTAATCTTTTATTTTTTTATGTGTATTAAATGTTTATCTCTAGCGATTAAAATTCGACGATTATTTATTATTGCGTTCAAACATGTTTAATTTCTTATTGGTTTTTTTTTATCATTGTAGATTTTTCAGTACAATAAACGGTTTTTACATTTACAAAATCGTGGTGTTATTTCAAACCACATTTTAGTCGTTTTTAAACGTTAAATAAAGAATTTATCGAAATTTTAAAAATTAACTATATTTAATCCGTAACTTGTTAGCAGTTTCCAACGAAAACTTACTACGTATGTATGAAAATTGGTTGGTGACATAATTGTACGTATCGATAATTTTACCATGTTTTCCGCAATTTTTGCGTGTAAATTATCGAGTTAAAATAATATAAAGTACTAGATTTACTACCATAAAATTGGTGTATAACATGCAAAAATCATTAGCGTGCGTTTCTTCTGCAGAAGAACGAGGAAGGGCGCGCGCGCACAATTCCGCGATTGTATGTCTCCGGGCCTAAAAGAAAACTGAAAAATGCGTACGTTTAGCCGGTGCATCACCCTCTACTTATTTAAACGCGTACGAGAAAATGTTGACATATCGAAATTGTGCGTCAGGGGCATGAGGGATTAAGTTCGGGTACGTTGGGGGTCAAACGAGTTTTTTCACCTCTCCCCTTAGTATCTAACAATTTACAACACAGGTGAAATATATATATATACAGTGATGTACTTAGAACAGAATTTCGGGGGAGGGTTAATTTTTAAATAAATAAATTGGATGACCCTAACGAAACAAGACATATAAATTTTAATAAATTATTCATTTTTAACGAACACATTATAGCATAACGTATACTGAAGTTTAAAAATATTTTAGTTTTTCGTTATTATTGACGAATTCTTACGTCTTGTAAGAAATTAATTTTTCCTAAAAATTATCGGGGGGGGGGGTTTGTTCCCAAAATCCTCCGTTAGTACGCTATTGTATATATATATATATATATATAAATAACGTACACAGATCGTAGATAGCACGACGATCGCTGGGTCGACCGTTAATCCTCGGGGCCTTCTCCTCTTCTACGGGCCATCTACCACAGGAACTCGAGTTCCACTCGGTTTCTTTACGAAAGTGCGCGGAAAAAAGAAACGGGCGAAAAATTATAACGAACAATAATCGGCCGCGTTCTCGTCACGTACGCGCGCGTAAATGTATCGTTTTTTACGTGTCGGACGAACCCAAAAAGAAATTCGTCCGTTCGCGGAATATTATTTGCGTTTCCGATACGCGCCTGACGGAGAATTCGTTACAAAACTCGCTCGACGATGACTCGTGATAGAAAAATCATTCGCCTTGTACGCGTTGCTACGACGCCCGCGTAGTTTTAAAATAGTTAGTTTCGTTTTAGCTATATTAATACGCGTTAGAAACCGATCGACGAAAACACGAAAAGCAACAGCCCGAGTCGTATCGTCGTTTTTAGCTGTACTTGCGGCAAGACGACGGCGATGAATACATCGCGTAAAACGCCCGGCAACTTGAACGATGACGTATACATGTTGCTCGACGGAAATTTTGAAGGGAAATTCGAGTTCAACACCAAGAATCGTATCGGAAGCGGCAATTTCGGGAAAATTTTTAAAGGTCGACGGCGTATCGTTGTAACACCACCGACGCGTTACGGTCGATAGTGACGACGTCACGTGGAAAACGTCGATTCGGTTAGGGTGGAACCAGGTTTTTACCCGGCCACATTTTCTTCGACGTCGTTTTCGATACCATATCGTACCATACGTACGCTTCAGCGCGAATGTTTACTACGCAGGTAGGAATATTCACACGTTCGAAGAAGTCGCCATCAAAGTGGAATCCATTAAGTCGATGATTTTGCTAAGAGAATATTATTTCTATAAAGTTCTCGGAGCTACAAGTAATATATTTAAACGTACACTCGCGACGTGAGCGTGGGGGGGATATTCAATAATCGGGAGGGGGGGTGCTTCTATGTACAATTGTGGTCTCGATACCGCGCCCCGTTCACGTTTGAACATTCGGCCAAAAAACGTAACTATTATCGGACCGAATAATGCGTTCGTTCCGTAATTGTAAACCGTGTTTCTCCGCTAAGTTCGAATAAATCGTCCCGAATTTTAAAAATTTAACAAAATTTTCAAACGATATAAATCACCTATACCGCCATTCGCTTTGGATTTTCGAATACGGTACATATTGCATTGTTGGTTGTAATTGCCGTAGAAAGGTTTCACAACGTGCCGGGCTTACCCGAGATCTATTACATGAGGAACATCGGACTGGAATATACGGCCATGGCCATGGAGCTGCTGGGTCCGTCACTGGACCAGCTCTTCAATAAATGCGATAAACGATTTTCCTTGAAAACCGTCTTGATGATCGCCATCCAGGTGGTTCGTATTATTATCGCGTGTACGGGCGCGTGTTTATCCGAATGTCGCGTTATTAAAACAACGGGCGCGTTTGAAATCGCCCGAGTAAGCCGTGTCGGTTGGAGTGAAAATCTGTCGTCAACGCGCGAATGGCGTGTTGAAAAATCGAGGCATTGTGAACGGACAAAATCGAAGGGCGGAATACTTTGCGGAAATTATCCGTCCGCCGATAAACGGAAGTCGTGTACGTTAAGTGTGTGTATGCGTGGTACCATATTCGATGGGTCGGTGAACTGAGTGTGTTATGAATACGAAGGGGAGTAGAACACCTTAGAAAGAAATCGCGTTCGAAAACTACGATTTTTTTTATACGCGTATATATATATATATATATATATATATATATATATATATAAGTACGATAGGACGTAAAAAAACTAAAAAAAGTAACGTATTTACCGGTCACGCGTGTGTGTGCGTATGCGTCCGCAGATACCTATAATGGAATACGTGCACGGTTGCTGTCTGATCCATAGAGACTTAAAACCGGAAAACTTTCTGATCGGACGGCCGCAACAATCGATGCCGTACAAAGAGTCCACGGAGAACGTCATCTATCTGATTGACTTCGGCATGGCGAAGCTGTACGCGAACTTGGTCACCAAAACGCACATCCCGTTCAAGACGGAGGCAGGCGTGTTCGGAACGTTTCAGTTCATGAGCGCCAACGCCCATCTCAATTACGGTTTGTTGTATAACGGCGCCCCGGATACGCGTGTACCGTACGGACGACGATTGTCGTCACGATTTACGCTCCGCGGGCGTAATGCGCGCAATTATCGACTTATCGGCCCTGTCGACCGCGGCTGGTTACGCGAGTTACCGCGGTTGTGGCGTACACCAACGAGAACCGATCGGTCGTGTCGAATTCGGCGCGCGTTTTAACCTAACCGAATTTGCAGAACAAAGTCGCCGAGACGATTTGGAAGGTGTGGGATACATGCTGCTGTACTTGTTCAACGGTTCGTTACCATGGACGAAGTACTTGGACGACGAACAGATGGAGGAGTATTGCAGGCGCATGAAGAACAACATTACCGTGAAAGAACTTTGCGACGGTCTACCGGGTTCGTAAACGATATAAATAATATTCGGTGGGGTGAAACGATTATTCGAAGTACGCGTGTATTTGAACCGTGGTTGGTTTCCGGCATTTGTAGACGCGTTCGCCAAATATTTCACGTACATAAAACAATTAAAATTTAACGAAGACCCCGACTATGATATGCTAAAAACGTTATTCGAAGACACTTACGAAGAGAACCGATACCTGGACGATATGATATTCGACTGGTCGACGTAGCGATATATCGTGTGCGATCGAAAATAAACCGTTTACAACGTTCCCAATAAAACGCGCGCTCGTTCAGCACATCGAATTCAATACGTATACGGTAATTCAACGGTCGCCGCGTATAAAAACTTAAAACGCCCGTCGCGGTTTTACGTGGACGAGACGAACTTCCGTTGGCCACGGTGCCCGCGCTTGCTTGCTCAACGGTTGATGGTTGACCTGTAGGTTGGGGGTGGCCAGTTTTGGACGGTTGTGCCACCCTTTATATTACGTGCCCGGTAATAACGGTATTTTCCAGTTACAGCGTCAAAACGAATTAAACAGGAATTTTTCGTTTAGAAGTAAAACTCGTAAATAGTATTTATTAGTCGACGTGTTTTCAATAGAATATTCGAACGCTCGGTGGAATTTTTAACGATTTTTCGCGAAAATTTTCAACGTCCGGACGAGTCGTCGCCGGCGACGTCCACTTTTCGGTTTCACGCGACGCTTATTTCTAAGTTCAATCGACGTATATATTAAATGTTGAATCGCGACGAACGATTTGATTGCCGAGCGCGGGTTTTTAACAATAATAGCCGGCAAATAAAAATCCGTCCTTATATCATTCGTAAATCGTCGGTGCGTCGTGGAATTTCCCGCGCGCAACTCGACGACACCATAACTCTTACCAAGTGTACGCGACGAAAGCTGTGGTATCGTTTTAATCGTTGAAAATCAAATTTAGTTCCGCGTTGGACAACGTAAATCGCGTTACCGTTTGACGCGTACCCGCGCTACATGAATATCGCTGACGGACAATCAAACTTGGAAACGAAACGTACGAAAACGCGAAATGAAACGAACGCTCGACGCTAATTTCGGTAGTATTTTCTAGAATTACATCGATCGTTCGTAATGTTTAATGCCGAATTAGTAAATTACTATAAATTACTTCGAACGACGCTACGTTTCGATTGTTCGCGATTTCTCTTTTAGATTATATTATTATACAGTTAGCTTTTATTCGTCCGTTCGCCTAATTTCATTGTCTTTCCGACAAATTGATATAATTAGACTAAATAAAAAAATGTTTATGCACGCCCGTGGACTGTAATAATTGTTTAGAACGAAACTATCGTAAAAGTCTAAGAGCCGTACAACGTTCGAACGCTTCGTTCATACCGTATAATTGTTTCGTTGTATAAACGATTTATATAACTTTCTTAATTTAATCGCGTCCGAAATCACTGTCTGATGTATAACTGACGTCGTGCGTATAATTTGTTAACGCGAAACTGAATGCACACGTAATTCTACGTTTTACCTATACGCGTATATACGTATACATTATTCGGTATCGTTATATGGACACTGTTCATTAAACTAATTTCGTGTTCGTTTCGATACTAAAGTAAACGCGTATTTTATTTGACGCTGTTTTTTATTTTTCGAATCAAATTACACGAAAGCCGCGTTGTCTCCTAATAACGTCGACATTTTTCTACAACAACGTAAAGAAATATACGTCTATATGGTAACGAACTACGAACGATCCATGTATTTATATATAATTTTAGGACTATAACGTTAAATTAGAGAATTGTTCGAAATACGCGGCCGAATACAAAACATTTTTACGCTTAATATTTATCTTGTATCGTATTAAAATAAATAACAGGAGAAAACATCGGGCTATTACGTTCTTGGTTATAATAACGAAAACAGATTCTCTTCAAAATTGGTGTCCCGTATATTTGACTGTTGGTGTTTGGTGATTTTTCAACCGCGACTACTTCAAAACCGTCGAACGATTCCGCGAATTTATTTTCGTGCCGTAAAAAAGAAACGCGTGTACTTATAGTGAACAGTGTCGAATTACGGAAAAAAGCGCGCGCGCGGGCGAAAATACTTTCGTTGTCCACGCTTAATTCGTACAAAGAAAATTATTTGGGCGGCCGTCGATATTTTCATTAACGCGCACATAGAACTGCTCGGAGCCAAATTAAATCGTGAATGTTTTCGCTTTAACATCCGCGACTCGACCGACAGCAAATTCGCCGGCGCTCGAATTGTGTAACGCGTCACGTTGTTGTTGTTACCGCACCAACGAAAACGCGCGTGCCGATTAATTGCGGGAAATTTTAACGAAGGTTGTCGACGATATTCTTAAAATTTTAATACGAAAAACGCGATGCACAATTTCCGGTCCGTCCGTAGTCGTCGATTATTAGTTCGTTACGTTTATCGCGTTAACCACGAAATAAACAATCTCCGGTTGTAGCCTAAACAATTCGTCCGCTCGTATTTCGTCGACATTAATTTCTCGTTTGCGACACGAACGAAATAAATAAATTACGACCCGACTATAATACGTTCACGGTACTATTATTATACTATTACGGCGCTTTTTTATCGGCCCGACAACGGCCTTTATTTGGGATCGTTTTCGAATTAACGTATTGGCGTTTTACATTTAGCGTCGTCCTTTGTACACCCGACCGTACGCGTCGCCTAATAATTGGACGAGCTTATAATTGATCGTTCGCCCGCGTCGAGTTACTTACCGATACCGGCGGTATAAAAACTACACACTACCCGCCCAAGGTACGTTTCCCTGTCCGTTTCGTCGAAACTATCCACTTTCGGAATAGGCGAACCGTGAAAAACGTTTTACGCGCTTTTTCGTTTGACAAATGAATTGTAACGACTCGGACGATAATGACTGAACTACACAAATAATATTTATTAAACGTGCGTAGTAGTAGCGGCGGCGAGTCATTATCGTCGAAACGGGAACGACAGCAACGAAATCTATCGAAAGTAAACAATGTTCACCGTACGGAAATCGTATAAGCCCCGTACACAGAAACGTAATTGAAATACCGCAAATGGTGTAGCTATGTATACATACACAAGTGTGTGTGTGTGTGTGTTGGCAATGGTACAATATGATCTAGGCCACTGTTATTCAGTATCGAACGAAAATGAAAACAATATTTCTCTTTTATTCGACATTAACTTTTAAGAAAGTACGCGTTTCGCGTTTATTTAATAAGGAGGAAGAAAAACTAACGTGCTACGATAAAAATCAAAAGTTATAGATTCGCGCGGATACAGTTACAATATATCAGGCGATAATATGTTTTAGTCGAACAATTCGAATTATTATGTTTTCGATTAATACGTATTGTACAATTTTGTTTCATATTTGTCGATAAAACATGTACGCGTTCTATACATTGATTGTAACGGCACCGTGAAATCACAAAGAAATATATTTAATTCGAACGATCGTCGACAATAGTTAAAACGATTACTATACGAAACCACCAATGTCGTAGCTAGGATTTTTATAAATAGCGGTGGTAAAGGGTGTCGTTGCGACTTATTAAGATTCTACACGAATTCGACATTCGTAAGTGTCGGTCATTTATTTCTGAAGAAATAACTTCGTTGCCTCGGATGATTATAAATTCCCGTGATTTTCAAAAAATATTTACCTATATATAAATAAAAACTTTCGCTGCTCTAAGGCGTCTTTATTAAAACTTACTTTTGATTTTTATCGTAATGCGTTAGTTTTTCCACCTCGTTATTAAATAAACGCGAAAAACGTTCTTCCTTAAATGTCGGATAAAAAAGAAATATTGTTTTAATTGTTCACTGGATACTGAATAGTAGTAACTATCAGTTTCGATTAAAAGTCGTCAACGGTTATTAATTGAAAAATAAAATATAAAATCGAACGTAAACTATATATATATATATATATATATATAGCGAAAACAACGGTTATGGAAATGAACGTTGAAGGGATTAGGGGAAGACCACAGAAGAAGTGGTTAAATGTAACTATGAGGACTACTGGTGCGCGCGTGAATGATATGGGTGATCGGGTCAAGTGGTGGTTGAAGACCAAGGTGGCCGATCCTAAGTAGCTGGGCAAAAGGCGAGGAAGAAGACATTGAAAAAAAATACGCGGAGTTACAGCCCTTAAGATGAGATAACGATAATAATGACAGAAAATAAGAAGCGATAGACTCGTTACGTATAAACGAATCGAATTTCGAAACGAATACCCGCGAAATTTTTGACGCGTTACGTAAAACGCCGGCGTTTGTTCACAACCGTTGAAATGTTAAGATTTCTCCGAAATAGTCGTGTCCGATGAGTAATCGCGGGGAATTCACGTACGTTCGTGCTCGTCGCAATTATCGCCTGTGTGTTACGCGCACGCGATTTTATTACCCGTGTCGTCCGATCGTGCACAAAATAACGCGCTCGACCGTGTTTCGTCGTCCGGTTACAGTCACTTTCTGGTTAGACACACGACTGGACGATGACGGTTCTTGATCAGTCGCAATATATAGGATATACTATAGTATAAGTATGTACATACGCTACGATAATTCGGTACGTGTTTGTCATTTGGTCAGGGGAAAACGTTTTATCGCGGATAAAATGTGGTGTGATTAAATGAGCAACTACATTAACCGACCTAATAACACAGCCTCGTAAGCAAGAGTCCGAACGGGCCGGCTGCTTAGTCCTACAGTTTCCCATCTGCGTGAAGCTGTCCAACGGCAGAACCGAAAACTAATTTGGGTTTCGGAAAGGGGGACGGATAATGGAGGTGATAGAAAGGTTTAGCCAACCGAACCTAAACTAATCTAAGACGGTGGTTGCGAGAGTAAGGACGAGACTAAAAGGAGAGAGATGAGTAGAATATGAAGAAAGGGCATAACGTTAGAAAAATGGTAAAAAATGTAGGAGACGGATCGGAAAAACAGTAGCGTGAACGAGGGGACTCGTTGTCAAATATAGAGAAACAACGGGTTGGACGCGGGGTGGAGCTTCCTTTTCACCAAGTACAGGCCCCTTCAAGGGGCATCGATAGTTTCGACCACTCTACCTGGTTGAATGGGGAGGACATCCGTTTATTGAAACGAAGCAAAAAATACAGCTGAGCGTACTGTATTTAATTGCGTCCAATGGGACGAGCATGTGAAGCAACAATTGAGACACTAACACGACGTCGGGAAAAGTGGAGGGCACGTTGCGCGAGACAAAGGACGAATATGCGCCAAAGGCGTAATGTGTTGAAAGTTATACGTGCGTCGCCTTTGTGAAATTAGAGCCCTAAAACAGTTGCCTTTTGATGCACGTAATTGTTCAATATTTAAAAAATACGACGGACCTTTCAAAAAACGAAATTTAACTACCTATTGTTATTTAAAATTTTTATATCGGCTTAAATAGTCGAGGGACCACTTTGAAAACTAAATTTACAATCAATCTATAATTGTTTACAATTCGTCCGGAGTCGATCGGACAAAGTGGAGGAGCCAACTTCACGAACGTCCCACGACCCCACATAATCGTTTTCCGATTTACGAAATTTATCGTTTATTCGATTTCAATGGTGCGTAAATTGAAATACGTAACTGCCCTATACCGTCGTCGCTTACGAACGCCCACTAAAAAACACATTTTCCGCACGTAACGCGCGCCGATAAGTTTACATAAATACATACGCGTGCCTTGGTAACAACAACGACCACGACGACGGCATCGATAGTCATTTATAATTGCCGGTTATCCCGTTTAACCCAAAATAGAACGACCCGGGTGAATCATAAAAATATATTACGTAAAGTTTATTTTTTCCATAGTCGTAGTTAACGTTATTAAGCTGTTGCTCAAACAATATTGCGTAACGGCGTATAAAAATGTTATTTACGGACGTAAATTAAACAGTATTATGTGATATTTGATAACCTACATACGAAAAGGTGTTTGGAAACTTTTAAATTTATTTATATTGTATTACCCAGACGATTGTATTGGCCAATGTTGAGAGTGATAAAACCAAAGTTATTGGCTAAATGTACGTGTTTGTAAAACTTATTTCTCAATGTTATTGAAAAATACGTAAACTTATATCATCTACGTATTATCGATACCGCGTTTCGGAGACGATTTCAACTAGTTTTGTAAATCGCGTGGGTTATTATCGATCTTTTTTGTCGTCAACATCGTTTAGGTTGGTATTTGGTAATTATTTCATTTTATTTTTTAAATAAA
The DNA here is from genome assembly GCA_025469175.1 of Geopemphigus sp. TES_GeoC_2020. NCBI lineage: Eukaryota > Metazoa > Arthropoda > Insecta > Hemiptera > Aphididae > Geopemphigus > Geopemphigus sp. TES_GeoC_2020. The sequence continues at coordinate 1,164 of JAIPRN010000362.1, read as the reverse complement.
TTTAAATAATTTTTTATTTCATTTTTATTCATTCACATTTATCTCGTTAATACGTTCCAAAAGTAAACCATACGTATCCTGAATTTACAATCTATTACGTATTCGTATTCGACGATCGAGTGACAACGCCCGTTGCGATTAGAGAAAATGAACTCGACGACCGACTTAATCGAAGAGTTTTTTTAATTCCCGTACGTTCGTTATTGCTTACGAATTTACCGAAACGGTCATGTCGAACGACACGAATTTTACTTTCGTCTCAAAACCGTTTATTAGACAAATCCCGTATACGACGAACCCATTCAAACGAATAAATCCGTTAGTAAAAAGTTCGTAGATTACGTTACGTACACGTCCCTCGTCTTCCGTTGTGTATTGCGTAATCAAATATCGTATCGTTATTACCGTTCAAATATTGACAAATATTCCTTTAAAAGAAAGTCGTATAAACCAAACTAGTATTTTTTTTCCTTTTTTTTTGCGGGATAATAATACGGACTGACTATTCGTGTACTTACACGCGTGTTACATAACGAGAAATGTTCGTCTTCGGTAATTGTGTGTGTTCGTTTGGTGGGAAAAAGTAGTTCCTGATATAACCGATACGTTCGAACGAAAAAATCCAATATTTTAAATGCGTTACTTCTCCAGCCAATAGGAAGTAGTATTTCGATATTACCGGTTCTTTCGTGATTACGACCGTTGAAGCGGTCGGTAGATATTTTTAATCAAAAACGAAATCGTCGACGATTTTTTCCTTTAATTTTGGCGAAGGACAAATAATTTCTCCGATTAACCTGTATATAGTATAATCGTTTAAACGCGATCCTTTGTCGAAGAATTTTTTCATTCGTATTTGCGCGCATTGTGTACGCCCGGTGAATAGCCGTGGTATCCTATCCGAAAATCTTTCAATTTTTTTTCGCGCAAAATTTGAATACGAAACGCCGAAAATTGTTCAAATACCGTCAGAATATTATTTGACCGAGAACTCGTACGAAACTTTCAGAGCTCAAAAACTCGAAACGTTACTAATTTCTTAAACATAAAAACATCGTTCGTCGCTATAATCGATATTATTGCAGTTGTCCCGTCTACTACTGCGAATAAATCGCTATCACACAGTGCGGCGGTGCGAAAGTACCAAAAATTTCTCCGTTTATC
>JAIPRN010000361.1:26616-90895 GCA_025469175.1 Geopemphigus sp. TES_GeoC_2020 | reverse complement strand
AAAATAACTACTTGAAATTTAAAAGGAGCTTATACTATTTCAATATGAGTTTTGTAGTTTTCTTTCATTTGTTATTTCTCAAATACTGCATTTTTGAGTTGCGTCACTGTTCTTGCCGGGGTGCGATTTATTAATTTTATTATATATAATTTTCGAGATGTTTGAAACATTTTGGTTCATTACAAAATATATTTATTTACTGCAATAAATAAGTTGTGCTAGGTCGATATAAATTGTTTTGTTTATTATCAATTCGATTTAAATTTTTTTTCTTTAGGTAGTGGAATTTATTTCAGTAAGTCCTTTTCCAACCAATAATCATTAATACCTAATATACATGAATAAAGGCGAGTCTTTATAATTATGATTAACAAACGGCCAAACAAAATTACAAATTTCGTTTATTATTATTATAGTAAATTATTTCCAATATTATTCATCTTATCTTCTTTGCAGTATTCAATATAAAATTTAAATCAAAATAGAACGATAATTTTTTGTAACGTTTTTTTATTGTCGTGTCAATAAAATTATTAAATAATTTAGTTTTATTTTCTAACAATTATTCAATATTTACTTTATAGAATAAATCTAAAATATCAACAACCACCTTATATATAAGTATCACAGTCGCCTTAATTTTTTTTGTTTAAATAGGTAATGACGTTACACCGAAACTGCGCAAATTAATCAACTTTAGTCTCGGAGTTATGATACAATTACTTCTTAAAATTACTAAAAAAATAATGTACTCGTCAAGCTACTAGTTACTCATTAAATAACCAACCGGGTTTGAGTAAACGTTTAAAGCAATTATATAAAAAATTGAGACTCGGAACAGTTTTGCGTCGAAATAATTCTTACAACCTACAACATTGAAAGAACACGTTCACATAAACGGTCGTAGTTACCAAAATTATATCGCGCACGTTCGAAACGCGAATAATATTTTTATACTTTTGGCGTATCGTGAATATTTTTAAAATATTTGATCGTAAAATCGCGTATTCAACTTCGGTCTATTGAAACCTTCGTAATCGTTGAAAGGGGGGAGGGGACATAATTTAAAATGGATAAACGGTTCTTCACATCCGTGGCGTTACGAAATTCGCCGATACGCGTTCGTATGTGTCGTAAAATAGCGGTATCACCACAAATATTAATTTCCGAAAGAAATAGACAACGCGCGCGCGAGTAAATCGTTATTGTTTCCATGAAAACGTCAATGAACGGAATTTGATATTATCATCTTCGACGACGTTTGTATAATTTATAGTAAAAAATTACCCAATATCAACGCGTAGTATGTGCAAGCGCGACGTGGATAGAACGGCCATGAATGAACCGTGAGTGTATGTAGCATTCGCTATTCAAGTTTATTCTCGAAAACATGCCGCCCAAACAAAGGAAAATCGCTATAATGGGTTATCGTTCCGTTGGTACGTAAATAGCCGAAAATCTCGTTGATCGATCCGTCCGAGTTGTTTTTTTTTCGGAATATTATAATTCGAACGTTCCCAGTGTTTTGAAAGTGTGTTAATATATTTTGTTTTTACGTCTCAGGTAAGTCGTCGTTGAGCATCCAGTTTGTTGAAGGTCAATTTGTAGATTCTTACGATCCAACAATCGAAAATAGTAAGTCGTTGGTCCAAATGACCAAACAATATTTAAAACCAGTGGTGAACCACTTAAAGTTTTGTCGTTTAATGTCTACACATATGTATTTTTTTTTGTTCATTCAAAGCGTTTGTAAAAACGACCAAAGTAAACAATCAAGAATATGACTTGAAATTGGTCGATACCGCAGGACAAGATGAATACTCCATATTGCCTACACAATATTCCATGGACATCCATGGATATGTATTGGTTTATAGCATAACATCCCCAAAATCTTTCGAAATTATACAAATTATCTACGATAAATTATTAGACATGACTGGTAAAGTACAGTAAGTATTTACTTTAATACTTATATTATAGAAGACTAGTAGTCTTCTATAATTATGTTGGTCATTAATAGCCCTTGTACCTATTCTATTTTCTAGTGTCCCAGTAGTTTTGGTTGGAAATAAGAAAGACTTACATATGGACCGTGTCGTCACTCTAGAAGAAGGACGCAGATTAGCAGACTCGTGGAAAGCCGTATTTCTTGAAGCTTCGGCCAAGCAGAATGAGGTAACTTCAAAAAAAGTTAGTAGTTAATTTCCTTTTTGATTTCAGTTTGTTTTGTATGTATACATCAATTTATTATTATTATCAAGCGTTAGATATTGATGACCTAAAATATATTGAAAATACATTTATAATATGAAATTAAACCATTTAGAAAATGCAAAACGATAATCAATTATTTAGGTTTATACAGCATAGAAATTAGAGACATGTTTTTAAGTTTGAAATCATTGTTTAAAATATTAAAAAAGAATTCAAACGTCATCAACATTTAGAAGACTAATTATTGTTTTATTCTCTGATTCTACGTTTATGCCTTGTTTTTTTTTTATTAATTTTTATTAGAACCATTTAAATTTGCATGTAAGTTTGTTGCGATGAACAAGTATGAAAGTGTCTATACAGAAATAACTTATATTAGATTTTTGTTTTAAAATTTTAGTGTGTAGCTGATATATTTCACACCATGTTAATGGAAATTGAAAAAGCTAATGGAAACGTTCAAGAAAAAGCTAGCTGCTGTATTTCATAAGAACATAAAATGAAACGTATCAATGACTGTTAATAATATTATAAATATGTTATGCCCAAACATTTTATTTACATTTGTATAAACTAGTAAATATGAAAAATACCATTGAAATAATAATTATTATATTAAGTTCATCACATATTTTGTATGTAATGTGAATACATTTAATTTTAATTTCAATTATTTAAACTAAAAACAATATTTAGAAAACAATTTTCTTCTGTCTAGCAAAATAATAATTATTATTATAGTTATACATAATATATCTCAGAGAATTTACTATTGGAAACTACTGGGATAAAGTTTAGGTTGGTTATTGACATTTCTCCAACCACTAAAATAATAAATATTTGTGGGATTGGGACTTATATACAAATATATATAGTATATATTATGAAACATAAAATTATTGTTCTATTGTGTTCACTTAATGTTAATTTTTTGTTATATTTCTAAAATGAATCAAGTTTATATTATTTTTGGCTACAAATGACAAAATAATAATTAAAAAAATTTTATTTAAATTAAGAATATTTTTTTAAGTACGTAAATTCCTTATTGTATGCCTTTGTTACTGATGTTAACTATTTTTCCAAAACAAAAAAAAGTTCGCATAATCTTTAAAACGTAATATCCCATAATATTTTCGTTACTAGTGAGCAATAAAATTAAAGTAGTTGTTTAAATGTTTGAACAATGTGAAATTGCTTAATGAATATTATCACTTTACTTTAAAGTTGAATAATAATTAATAAATAACATAATCAATTATAATAGCTTTATTATTGACAGTTTTATGCACTTATTTCCTTTCAATCATTTTTGGACTTACAAGATGACCAAAATGGAACCAAAAGTTTTAATTCGTATTTTAATTATTAAAAGTATATTTGTTACTGTTTGCTGTTTAATAGTATTTGTGCCAATGATTAAAACGCTGCTTATAATTTTTTAAGTTACTATAAGCAAAGAATGTACATAAAATAAGTTTCGTTTATTTTTTTTAAATCAAGATTTTACAAAAAAATGAAATGTGTAAAGATTTAACGGTACCATACCTTCTATTTTTTAATGCAATCACCAACTACCTAAAAACATTTTTGTATTGCGAAATTGAGACAAGGAAATAAGTTTCAAATCCCTTATTCTAAAGGGCCAAATCAAATGTCGGATAGGTCAAGGTATTTCGCCAAACTTATTCAAAAATTATATTATGACACTCATGTACATGTGGCCAAAAATGGTAGAGGGTGGCTTCTCCCGTTATCACTTTCAATATCGTGTCTTGTTGCTTTAAATTCATAGACTCAACTTCTCACTTATAATTCATTCATCACGCTAAAACAAGCCGTTTGTGAATTTCAGGTACTTTTTCAACGCGAATATGAAAAAATTGAATAACACAACAACGAAAGGTATGATGGGTATCGAAGTAAAGACATGCAGGACCACGAACTACTGACCGCTGACGTTCATTTTCTTCCTATTTTACATACTATTACTACATTTGGCAAACAAAACCAAATGAAACTTGTTTTATGTATATCCCTGATGATTTACCTTTAGGGCTTAGGATACTACTACACTTTTATCTACCGATTACTATGTGAATATCAAGTTCGTATAATCACGCCTTATGATTTTAAAATGTTCACGTCGTTCTTATATACATAATTCTTAATTACATATATCTAACCGTATGACGCGAAGGAATTTTAGACGAACATTAATGATTTAATTAATGTACGCCTCATATGCTTTAAAAATAAATAAATATATTTTATAGAATATTTACACTTACTTGTGACCGTCGAAAATCAGTAAAAAAATCAGCTAGTATTAATATAAAAGTTAATTGATAAACTCTATACCTAAAATAACCTAGGCAACGACGGATCCTAAACAGCTACCTAATTTTTATTATATTATTCGGCGAATGATGAAAACTTTATATGTATCAAAAATATAATTCAGTTTTGTACATTTTAAATACTTGTATTGGTTTGTTGTTTATTTTCCACATAAGAAAACGAACAATTTTCATTATTCGCGGGCGATTTATGATAATATAATTTGTATAATTCGGAATAAATTATACTGTAACGTACGATATTTGATGTGATATAAAAAAACGAGTAAAATATACGGAAAACTTTGAAAATAATCACTATATCATGTCGAATTATGTATCAACATTTTTCTTTTAATGTAGGCTTTAAATATACTTTATATAAAAGTATTTGGACTTTGACTCTTTGGGTATATATTACAGATAGTATTTATTTATTTTTCTGCTTCAAATTCCTCATGATTGACACGGATAACTTAATTTTGGAATAAAAAAATGAAGCTTATTTAAACACAAAATATATGAGAAAAAATAGTTTCTTAGACAAATAATCGATACAAAATGAAAAATTTTAAAATTATTTATACCACTATCGATTAAATATATTTACGAACATGGATATCAATCGTGGGCATCTGTAGACATTTTTACAGAGAGAGAGGCGAAGATATATTTTAAATATGTATTATTTGTCAGCTTTTAAGAAAAAAATGGGTAATATACCGTTATTTGTATTTAAATTTAAAATTTCGTAAAATACACCAGAATCTAAATTTTTCCTCGAAAAATTCATGAATTTCATAAAACAAAACGGTTGATATTATAGATTTTAGCTTTTGCCTATTAGTTTCTATTTCGTTATGCAATCCATAATTTACTTGTCCGTGAAAGGCATTACGAACGTGTTTTTTTTTTTATTTTAGTCAATTTTAAATGTATACGTCAATATTATAGTGAAAATGTAAACGTAATATTTATTAAGCCCACGTAATAAACACTGTTTTTCTCCATCTCTTTTCGGGCGCCCATAGTAACAATTCGGTCTCTAAATTATAACCTTTCATAAAAATTTGGGTTAATTTAATGATAACGAAAATGTCGAAATAATAAAATTACGTTGTATTTATAGAGTACCGCGGGTATAATATATATTACTTTATAGGTACGCTATATTTCCGTTAAATATCGAAATGTTTGCGCATAGAAGAAAACATTCGGACTTCTATTTCACATTTTACAAAGCATAATTGTATCACGGGCGTACGAGTTTAGTACAGTAATTGCCGAACAGCGAATTGTACGAAAAAAAAAACCGATCGTTTGATCGGAAAATTAACGACGATTCCGAGGACCTTCCCGGCGGTCGCCGATATAAATAATTGTACTATTTACGCGACGCAAATGTCTCGCTTTCAGCGATATAAGCGAAAGCGCCACCATCGCCGGCGTGGATGATGAAGACGCGCGCGACAGACGAATGTGTCCCAGCCAGCCCCGGTCATCATCATCCTCCCTCTAGCTACATCGTTTATACACATACACGACCCTTGCGGCCGAAGGGGGTTGCGCGCGCCGTTCTGTTGGGGATAGCGGAACGTCCAAGCGGGCGCATGTGCACACAGGAGGGGTCGAAAACGTCAATATACAATTCGGATAATGCCGTTTGCGCAACCAACAGTGCACGTACACCGTGTCTGTTTTGTCTCACGATTTTTTCCGGACGCGAATCGAAATCGAATTAAAAATAAAAAGAAACCGCCGCCAAATGCGCGCGAAATAAGCGATTAAACGATTTTCGTGAAAAAAAAAAACGAAAATCCCGACGACGAAGAATAGATACGAAGGGGACGTATACCGTCGCCGTCACGACATGGTTGAACCGGAAGTCGAAGACGTCGCTTTCCTGACGGCTATCAATCACTATAGTGAGTATACACACACATTATATATATTTTACATTGCCGCGGTATATATTATAATTTGTAATCCAAACACGTATTGTTTTCCGACGACCGGTTCGATTTTTGTTTCTACAATAATCTACGCGCCCTCCGATACACATTTTTCGCGTTTTATACATATACACTACTTAATATTCAATTCGGCGGTCGGGAAAATGTCCCGTCCATGTTCACGTACGATTACATTACACGGTCGGTTCCTGTTCTCCGTCGACGAACGACCGACAAGCAAAGACACGAATTTATATTCTTTGTTACGTTATAAACGCACGGAAACCGACGGACTACGGAATCACGCCCGAAACTATTTTGTAATAATTGACACACAAGTCAAGACGTGTGCGAAACGATTTCTATTTCGGCGTTCGCTCATATTCGTTCCGTCATCTTGTTTGCAGGAGACAATCAGGACGTGATGCACAAGTCCGGCATTTACGAGCATACGGCCGTGACGGCGTGTTCGCGAAGAACTGCGTTGATCATGGCCAGCACCACTCTGTTCTTCATGTTTCTGTGTTCCGTGCTCATCGCCTACGCGGGACCACAAAACGGTCAGTACCTATGTCTAATGTTTTGTGATCATTCGTCATTATTAAAATTTAAAAACGGTACGTTTACGATCGATATTTTATACTACACGTTCAGTGACGACTGTGTTAATTATTATTTATAACAATAACTCGATAACGATAACATCGATAATGACGAACGTATAAAGTTTGGAATAAGCGCCGTTTAATTTCATATATTTATCGCGTAAGTAACAACGATACGTATGTCTAATGTTTTATATTCAATTTCTAGTTCAGTGTTCCTAAGTACCCACTCGCTATATTTATTCTCGCGTCTACGAATAGATCATACGCTACTTCCGTCCTACTCCTTTAAGTTACCTCTTTAAACGACTATTTGCACCTTTCGTTTTATTTATCCATTCGGCCACATAACCTAATATACTTTTCAATTTCACCTTCTCTCATTTCCTAACAACAAATTCCTCTCTACGCTGTATAATTTTGTTTTTTCCTATAAAGTCCCTTTTAATATTCGATCCATTCTTTCCTCTCCTACTAAAACTCCTATCGTAATTTCTTCCATTTCTTTTCTTAATCGGTATGTTTTTTTATTAATTTCATATTACGCCATTTTCCGCGAATAACCGTCTGAATAATCGATCGTTGTAACTATTTGTTTTCACGATGTTTCGGTAAAAAACAAATATATACCTACATATACAAGTATAACTATTTAACGAATGAATAATTTACAGTATTGATTTACCTATATGATAAAACGGGGTACTTGTATTTGGCAGCTAGTAAAATGTAGACCCCATTTTGCGTATTAACTACGATACGATAATTATTTTATTTTAATTTATTATTTATTCGATACGCTGTAATATTAATTTATACGAATATAGTATCTCTGTTGTCTGCGACGAATTTAAAGTTTTGCACTACCTAGTACTTGTCATCGAACCTTGCACACAATGCGCGTATAGTCTATCAATATTTTATCCACCATTGATCGATCGACATGTTAAAAATTAACGACTGTATTTTTCTATTAAGGTTTTCCTAGAAATTCAGCTTAGTTTTGCCGAAAAAAATTACAAATTTACTTAAAATAGATAATCGATTTAAAGAACTACATTATTGATGACACTTCTTTTGATCTTCGACAATGAACTTACTGATTTTCAAAGATCTCTTATCTCACTCAATCTATTTAGACCAACCGCACGAAAATTGTAACTATTTCCCCCCTTCCGCCGATAATTACGACAAACATTTATACTTATAATACTGATTAACACATTCATTTTCTGGGCTATTATGAGTATGTTATCTATATTGAATTTCAATCGCGATAAAATGTATATTATATACCGCTAATGACATATTTAAACGTACATACTTATAATTATTATTAAGTAAAATAGCGAATAAAGGTATAATATTATATATATATATCATGGAGAATGACTAGTTTTATTGTCGTTCATCGAAAATAAGGTTTAAACTAAATAATATACAAAATACAATAATAATATAAAATATATCATATTTTGGCCAGTATAAATCAATGAATTTTTTTTTTTAATTTGACTCATTTGTTCAGATATAAAATAACGTTATTGCCACAAATAAAATATTGGATAATTAATGTATGTTATCAATACGTTTAATTAAAAACGTTTAAATTTTAGAATTTCCCAATCAAATAAAGTAAACCTTTTATATTTCTGTCAACTTTATTTGGCTAACAAAAATTTAAAGGTTTACGTAAAGTAACTCATTTTAAAATTGAAAGCTAAAACTATAATTATATATATATATATATAGTTTGGAGGCATTTTATTTGTCTTCTAATTGAGTATTACGAAGCACAATCAGACATAATTTTATAAAATATAAAATAATTAATATATAAAATTTTATTTCGCTTTTTTGGATAATTAAAGATTTTATTGATTTTTTTACTTGTTAAGCTTAATATCTTTAAGGACAATTTTATTAACTTTAATAAGTTAATCGTCCATATTTCTGTATCAAATATATCCGAATTTTATAAAATTCTATAATAAAGATCAATTATTAACAACAAATTGATTAAATTTGTTAAAATTTTAAAACAAATCAGTAAAACGGTATTTCTGGAAATTTTAATATACTTATTTTTTATAAGTTTTATTTCAGAAAATTTAGTAATAAGATTTATTTTGCTAATATTTAATTTTAAACATAACGTTACAATTTTATATTAGAAATTTAATACCTAATGATGTATATATATTTATTTAATGTCAAGCTTAGAATATTACATTTAATTTATAGCTCAATGTCTGTATTATGTCAATAATGAATATATGGTTCTAAACTATAAAATAAAAATTATTTCAAACATAAATAATGAAATCATAATAGAATTATTATTATCATTTTATACTGCATTTTTATCAACCGGCATTGGTGTTATCGTGCAGATTTATTAGTATCAATCAATATTATTTTAAAATGTTAAATTTTAATATTATACAAGTGTTAGACGAAAAAGGTTTTTAATTATATGTATTTTTTATTAAATCAAATCATCGTCATGAAACGTAATGAGGCAAATAAAATCATAAACGAGCTTCGAAAAACTCCCGCAAAAATAGGACACTTTTGGATTCAAAATGTTGTTAAAGTTAGTGTAGTGATTATAAAAATGATTTTTTTAAAATTAACTACTTAAAAGAATAATTATAGAGCTGATTTATATAGCTAATTCAGTTCCACGTTCTCTAGTTTTTAATAATGTTACAGAAGTTTCCTAAAAGCAATATTGTAGTATTTAAGCAGAATAATTAAACGCTCTTAAATAATGTAATAATATGCAGTGATCGAAAATCGAACATTTATAGAAGTTCATGTTAATTATTTTATCGTTTTTATCTAATTAGAATAACCCTAAAACTCGCATGTTAAATAAGAACAGCTTTTACTTTAAATAAATGAGCTATGTAGTTATAAGCCACTACTAATTACATACTGAAATTTAAATAGAATTGTATAATTCTAATTTCAATTATATTCAAAACTATTACCCATAAAGTTTTCCCAAATAATTAAATTTAACGCTTGAAAATAGATTTTTAGTCATAAAATTAAAAATATCTTAACGTGCCGTGTAAAGTTTAATTTTTAAAATTTAAATTATTTGGTGTCTTTCATCGTTGGTATTTTATCGTACAAGAAAGAAATTACTAACTATTGTTCTATATGTCAATGTTATTATATGACTTTCAAATTTCAAATTTATGTATTTTTTTTAGATTGTCCATGTATTGGCGAAAAACCAGTATTTTTACCTGATGATGATGGAGTTAATAGATCTCGGTCAGTTATACCGATTGCAACTAACGGAGATATATTTCCATGGAACAATGTACGTCTACCAATATTTGCCAGACCCTATAGTTATCACATAAGAATACATCCAAATTTGACCAGTTTGGACGTAAAAGGTATGTACAATTTTAATAAAATTATTATTTTTAATACTGATAATAACTTTTGAATTTTAGGACAAGTATTAATTAACTTCAGACTCACTCGGGATTCAAATTATATAGTTTTCCATAGTAAAAATCTTACTATAGTTGAAAAAGTAAGTATTAAGTAAAAATTGACGATAACAATAAAACATTTTAGAAAACTGTTTTAAGTAAAATAACTTTTAAAATTTAGTTTTTAAAAAAATGTACAAATAACTAATGGCCATTGTAGTTGATACGAATAAAGATCGATAAAAATGAATAATAAAAATAACGAATATTATTTGTTTGTTAGATTGATTTTTACCGTTTTTATTAAATAGCGTGTAGTGAATGCTGATAATCATGAAACAATTTACGAAGTATCTAGAATGTTGGAATATTCTGCTGGTCAACAAATATTGTTGGAATTTGAAGAAACATTGTCTGCAGAACACAATTATACATTGATTTTGAAATATACGACCAGGCTAAGCAGAGAATTGGAAGGGTTTTACTTAAGTAGTTATACAACTAGTAAAGGTGAAAGAAGGTAAGTACAACATAAATTGGGTTGCAACTTACAAAACTACCTATATTTTGAAATAATTTAGATATTTGGCTACAACTCATTTTGAACCCACATATGCTCGTTCAGCATTTCCATGTTTTGACGAGCCTCAATTTAAGGCAAAATTTCGCATGTCAATTTTGAGAAATAGATTTCACATAGCGTTATTTAATATGCCAATCAAAGAGTCTATGGATGATGGATTGTATATGGGAGTTGGATTGGTAAGGCTATATATAAATATATATATAAAGTATTCAATAAAAAATTACTGGTGAAAAGTTTCAAATAACAATTGAATAATAATTATTATTTATTACTATTTTAGATGCGAGACGACTTTGAAGAATCTGTAGAAATGAGCACTTACTTGGTAGCTTTTGTTGTTTGTGATTATGAATATGTACATGCACAAACTTCACAAGGAGTCGCTGTACGAGTATATGCTCCACCAGAATTATTATCCCAAACTTCGTTTGCTTTGAACACTGCGACCAAAGTCATGGACCATTACACAGAATTCTTCGGAGTGCCGTATCCACTACCAAAACAAGGTAATTTAATAACAATTTTTCCGACTCAATGGCATATTAATGGGTGAGGGGGTTAGGAGTTTCTATCCCCCCTCCCAGAGACTGTTTGAAGATCTTAAATTTTAAATATATCAATAATTATAGGTAATTGGTTCATTTTATAAATTATAATGAAGAAAACAAAATATTTTAACATTTAATGAAAGTATTTCTTTGATTTTGTCAATTAATTTTTAATATAAAACTATAAAATTCCAAGTAAAAACCAGTGTATGGTAATATCGGTGTTTTAAAATTATTTCATTATTATGACCCCCGAAAAATTTTAAATAAAATTTTTTAATAAATTTAAAATAAAAATTTTTTAAATACGCTACTGTTTCAATTAATTATATTATTAATGTTTAGATCTGATTGCTATACCGGATTTCGGCGCTGGAGCGATGGAAAATTGGGGATTAATTACATATCGGGAAACTTCCATACTATATGACGACAAAGAAACGTCAGCTGCTGCACATCAGTGGGTAGCTGTGGTCGTGGCTCACGAATTAGCCCATCAGTGGTTTGGAAACTTGGTCACAATGCGTTGGTGGAATGACTTATGGCTAAACGAAGGGTTCGCTAGTTTTTTGGAATATCGCGGAGTAGAGCACGTGATGCCTGGATGGTCAATGATGGCTCAATTTGTATTAGATAAAACACAACAAGGATTGAAACTCGATGCGTTATCTACCTCACATCCAATCAGTGTCAGTGTTCACGATCCAGTGGAAATTGAGGCCATATTTGATTCCATATCTTATAGCAAAGTAATGTGTTTAATTATTGGTATTTAAATAAAATCAACTATAATTTTTTACTTGAACAGGGCGCGGCGATTTTATACATGTTAGAAAAATTCCTCGGGTTGGAAACCTTGCGAAGTGGACTGAATGATTATTTAAATACACATAAATATGGCAATGCAGATACGAAAGATCTATGGAGTGTGTTAAGTAAACATGCTAATGAAACGGTGCAAGTCAAAGTAAGAAATGTGAGAATAGCTAATTATATTTTGTACCTTTAATTTTTGTATGGTGTTTTAGTCAATAATGGATACTTGGACTCGTCAGATGGGCTTCCCAATGATCAAAATAAGTAGAGAAAACAGTTCATCTTCGAATAATGCGGTTTCTTTCACAGCAATGCAAAGTCGATTTCTTTTAACTTCGGAAATTGCAAATATGATAAAAAATAGAGCAGAACCATCTCCATATGATTACAAATGGTTTGTGCCATTAAGCTTTTATACAGATATAACAAGCTATCGTGAACAAGAAGTGGTTTGGATGAACATGACTGATGGTTAGTTAATTTATATGAACACGTTTTAACATAGAAGCGTAATTATTACGCAATAATTTTAACGTCTATTTTTAATCAAATTAAATATTAAATGTGTTATATTTTTAATCATCATTAACTTTAAACATCTAATTAGTATAAAATTACTAAAATGGTATTTAATTATGCAATATATAAAACAAAGAAAGCAGATCTAGTATAATATACACTTAAATATTTTAAATATTAATGAGTGTATTAATTTATTACATTATATATATCTTTAAACGTTGTATAAACAATATGATTAAACTAATGAAATTTATTATTTACAGTGAGATTTGAGGTAGATCCAAAGGTACGGTGGTTGAAAGCAAATGTCAATCAATCTGGTTTTTACCGAGTGAATTATGATGATGGTTTGTGGAACGAACTAATTGGTCAACTTCAACTCAATCACGAAGTGTTTAGTGCTGCCGACAGGGCTTCTATGATTGATGATGTATTCACTTTATGTAGAGCAGGAGTGCTAAATATTACTGTCCCTATGGAATTATCTAAATATTTGTATAAAGAAAGAGATTTTGTACCATGGGCAACAGCTCTTGAACATTTCCAAAATTGGAGCAAGTTCTTATCAGAATCATCGCCATATAAATTATTTTTGGATTATTTAAAAAATCTTCTTGGTCCTGTTGCACGATCAGTTGGATGGAATGATCAAGGAACTCATTTACAAAAGTATGTATCTGTTCGTGAGTAGGTAAAGGAAGTGTTTCAATAGTTTAACCTTTTATTTTTAATTTTCTAGAAAATATTTTTTATATCAAAATTTGATAATCTATGTTTACAATTATAAGTTATATTTATTAAAGTTACCCAATTTTTTAATATAACAATATTTTGTCAATATAATTTATAAAATAATTTTTATTTTTTATATAGTTTAATTTACTTCAACTATATAAAATTTACTTATATAATTTACTTGGTCGATATTTAAAATATTTTCTATTTAAACGGAAAAAAAAATTAATTGTACATTATTTAATGTTTATTTATGTTAATACGCATTACTACTTTAATAGATTAATGCGATCAGATATTTTGGCTTCAGCAATATTATGTGGAATTGATGATATTGTGAAAGAAGCAAAAAATAAATTTGACGAATGGATGTATGAAAACAAACGTATACCACCCAATTTAAGAGAAATAATTTATTTGGCGGGTAATATTTTATATTATATAGTAATTTCCACATATTTAAATATATTTAAAAATTAATTTATTACACAGGAATTAGATATGGAGAAGTTAAAGAATGGAATTTTTGTTGGGATAAATATAATCAAAGTCGGGTGCCGAGTGAACGTAAATTACTTCTTAAAGTACTTGGTGCTTCTAATGATCCTTGGTTACTTCAAAGGTAATTGTAAATTAAATGTCTACCATGTTAAGATCAAAATTTCATTTAATATTTTATTTTATTAGATATTTGTCAACTACGCTGGACAGCACAAAAGTAAAAGCACAGGATGTAAAAATGGTTTTAGGTGTAGTAGCTTCACAAGGATCACAAGGCCAATTACTAGCATGGCGTCATCTGAAGGCTAATTGGGATAATCTACAAACACTTTTTGGAAATGGAACATTCACAATGGGAGGCTTAATTACAGCAGTTACATCTCATTTTGCGACTGAATATGATTTTAAGGAAGTATCGGAATTTTTCCGTAACATAGATGTTGGTTCAGGAACCAGAGCCTTAGAACAAAGTTTGGAAATGATCCAGCTCAATGTCCATTGGGTTAATAATAATGAGGCCCAAATTTATGATTGGTTGGTGAAGAATGAAAAAATGAAGTATAATTAAAACTGATGAATGCATATTACGTGATATGTGGTGTATATTTTTAAATATAAAAGACTGATATGGGAATAATGAGAATTTGAGGAATAAATTTGAAATCAAATTTGATTTTCAATTTAAAAGAATAGAATGTTTTAAATATAAAAATAAAATGGTCGACATTAGTACTTAATTTAAAATAATTTTCAATTTGCTTTTCAAACAAATACAAGTAAAACTAATGTAACTTTTTCTACCTTATGCTATTATTTATATAAACAGTATGCTTATATTATATTATTTAATTTTTTACTATCACATTTTTTATATTTTGTATATTTAAAAATTAATTTTGGATAAACTAAATTTCAGGGTTTATTTAAATCGAAAAAAAACGTATAAGAAATATTGAAAATTAGTTTGTGTTCACAGGGTTATTATTACGTATTTATACATTGCAGTAGCATATATTGTACGTAGTTGACCTAAAATTAGTATTACTAATACAACTAAAATTGCCAAAAATATATTTGCTTAAAATTTCATTTAAAAATACATTTTATATTATTTTAATTTTTAATATATTATAATTATATATATATATATATATTACTAAATAATCGGATAATAAAACTTCATAAATATTAATTTAATAACAATATCTCTTAATTAAAACAAATGTATTTGTGTATTTATTTTTATGTTTATAATTCAGAACAAAATATCAACAAATTAAATTTCAATATTCAGTACAACATCCAAATATCATTAATTAACAATATTAAATTTATGAAAATTGTAAATAATGAAAAAGCATAGAATTATTTAAATATTGCATTAGAATAATGTACTTAGAGGATACTTTTTTGAAAATTACACTCTATTACATTGTAGTAATTTATTAAAATCTGAATATTTGAATATGAATATCTGAATACGAACAAATTAAAAAAAATTCTAATAATTAAAATGAACATTTTTATTTTATTTTACTCTAAGTAAAGAAATGAAATTATGAAAGTCGTTTCTTTTTAATCTTATATAGCTAACATTTAGAAATGAAACATTGGATTTTTAAATAGGTATCCAACACATCATTATTTTACTGCTCTTTCTCTCATGTTAATATTTATAGATCGAAATTTTATACACATTATTGTTGCACAAATTTTAGCAAATGATAATAATGTGATCTTGTTGTAGGTATTTCTTGAGTAAGATAACTTTATCAGGTATCGTACAATATGTATTTGAGTCCAATCCATTCCAAATTCTCCAACTAATAATTGGAAAACATCCATTGCAGTTTGCTGAACAGCTAATTCTAAAAAACAATATTTAACGAAATTTTTTCCATTTAACTCTAATATCAACAATTAAACATCTGAAATAGAAATCTGTATGGTAATTGTAAAAATCGAAATAGTATTTACTTGCATCAGTTAACAGTATTAAAAAAGGTCGTTCTAAATATTCTTCAAAAAATGATATACCCATTTGTATAGCCAATATTCCCAAATAAACTGCACCCATATTGCGTATTTTCCATGAATCATTTATAATGAAAGCTTTTAAACAACATATTAATCGATCTTCTGGAAGTACTATTAAGTTCTAAATATACAAATATACAAATTATACATTTATAATAATTATAAAATATAAATATTTAATATACAAAAAAAATAAGTTATAACAACTTATATTACAATTTAAAAAAATTGGTACGGGATTTAAATTCTATGGTCCTTACAATAAAAATAAATGTAAAAAAATCATTAACAATACAATATATTGAATAAAATGATTACATTTTACTGGTCCATTTATATATGTAATTTATTAAAATGGTTTCCGTTTTATTTAAAACACTATTAATTTGTGTAAAATATAAAACTAAATTAACTACCTATTCACAAATAATTGTTAATTTGATTTTAAACTGTTGATGTGTATCTTCTAAAAACGTTATCGAATGATTATTAAACATTTAAAACTAATATTTTATTATTCATAAGGGCAGTATTATTTTTAAAATGTAAAGAGAAAAATAATGATGTAAAAATTAAAGTGTTCTTAAATATTTAAAATATTAATCAAATATAAATGACCCAATTCTCCAAATAAATTTGACAAAGTCATTTTTAAACACAGAAGATGGAAATATTGTTTCCATTATACATATTTATTAAAATTAAAATAAACTTTTGTAGAATTTGGGTCTTTATATATTTTTTAAATATTCTACAAATTACTCGATCCTACAAAAATATATTAGATATTTTATTCATTTTTTATATTCTATTTCTATACAACTATATTTACACTATAATGTGGTCCTAAAATATCTTTCATATATTTAACAACATTAAATACGACACCAATATTTTTATCTTTAAGTAATTCTTTTACAAAATCCACAAAATAAGCTTTAATTCTGAAAAAGCAAGTAAACATAAATATTTTACCAAGTCGAAATATAATATCAATATCTTACACTTCACTTGATATTAGTTTTCCAAGTTTAGCTAAAACAGTTAAAACTTCCAGTCTGCATTTAACATCAGAATCTTGACTTAAATTACATAAAGCTGGAATTAAAAATTGTGCTACCAATTTGTTAGCTTCTACATTGGTTAGATTATCATAAAAAATAACTGTACAGTCATAAAGTATGTTGACAAACTGTAATCGAACTTCTAGTTGTTGGTCTTTAGTTAATATAATTAGTAATCGAATTATGTTTTCGGTGAGCTTTAAGCAACTTATACTGATAATAAATAACTTAAAAAAAATTGTTAAACAATTTATTATGAATTTTTTTTTAAATGTTAATAAGCGATTAGCCAAATTACCTTTACAACATGCTTAATGAATAATAGTCGTATTTTCCACGAAGGATCATTTATAAAATTCAATATAATAGGAAGAATTATTTGTTTATTATAGGAAACGTCAAATATTTTTAAAATTGATATTGCTGCTGATAAAGCCAAAGTTCTTACATCCTCCTGTAGATAGAAATGTATTAATTTAAATCTATAAAAATTTAACAAAATTACATTTTGGTCAAAACTAAATCGTTCTAAACGTAGAGTTAATTTACTATCAAAAATTGACAAATGAACAATTTCACTTAAATCAATTAAACTGTTTACTGCATCCTGACGAACACATGAAAACGAGTCAAAACTCAAAAAGCAATGATAGTCAATTAAATCACCTATAGCAAAACAATCATAATGTAAACATTTGTCGTTGCTTCTAAATTAACTAAATACTTGCTTTGGTATTTTGGACTAACACGCATATAAACTGTAGTGAGAAGATAACATACAGACCAACGTTTAGCATATTTATTATTCATTGTCATACTAGCAATTAAAGGTAGGAAATAAGTCTCCAGATCTGACACTTCCATAATGTCGGCCAATGTTTGTAGTGATTTAATAGCAGCTATTCTTACATCATTTAGTTCTGCACCAGCTAATTCTTCCAGAGGTAACTAAAAAATGAATTGTTATATTAAAATTCAATATTAAATAATATTTCATTAGATACACTGTAAGTATAATTTTTACAATCGAAACAAATTTAATATTTCAAATTAAATACAATTGTAATTTATAATATTTAAAACGTAAATATTTTCAAATTATTATATACTTTCACCTGTGTGTAACCCGTGGTTAAATATTAAATTATAAAATACCTAATCTTTTTATTAAATATATTAAATAGCAGATTTATAATGAAACTTTTCAATTTAATTGATTGACATTTTATTCGAAATAATAAATATAAAATAAACCGTTTTCGTCTTACCAGCAAAATATGAGCATATTTTGGTCCTCCTACATAACATTCAAAATCGCCAAGGACTACAGCCAAATCTTTTAAGTCTGCTAATTTTTCGGCAATAATCAGGCGAGTAAGATACGGAATTAAATGTTTACGAGTATTTTCTACCCCAAGTTTTTCAGCGATATTCCGTAAGTAATTTATTACTCCCAAATTGTTCTATGACATAAACATAATACATTAATTAATAATTACTATGATTTGAAGTAACCAAACGATTAATGGGTTATTGTACAATTGTACTTAACACAAGTATGTGGCATTGTATTCTGTAAACACATTAAATATTTATTGAAATAGTCATGAAAATAGATTTCGTCTTTAGGAAAAAAATTTAAAGAACTGCTATTTAACTTACTTCAAGGCGATCACAGTTCATGGTGGCTTCAATAAATGAGGGATCGTTACACGAAAACTCTTTCGAATGGCCATTATGTTCTGAATTGCGTTGTTTAGTTCCGTCGAACATGGTTTACAGTTGTAATAATAGACGTAGTTTACGAGCTATTCGTATTTTTGTGCTTCGAATAAACGAAAAAAATATCAAAGCAAAACTGATAAAAAAAAATCAAAGAACTGCTCTTTTCGTTATTTCAAATTGTCATCAAAACGTCATTCGCAAGGCTCGTCGACGTCATTAAATAATTTATTCCACAGAACAGTTTATCTTTTCATTTTTTATACTGTGACACGGAGTATATAATATTATATGAATGAGCGAATCCCACGAGCCACATTCATTTTATGAGGCATTCTTGTTTATAAGTACTTACCTACTCATTTGGATTATTTTATCGATAATTTTAAATACGATAGCGAGATTTTTAGCTCATTATTGTGCCAAATTTTGTTTTGAAATGTTTAATAAAAATGCCTTCAAAAAGTATACCATATAACGACAATAAATATAGACGTTTCATTATATAAACGTTTTACCTACATGTTAACTATCGTAAAATTACCCGAATCTTTGGAATTAACATAATCAAATCAACGAGAAGATTGAAACTATTCCAAAATGATTGTGACTTCAATAGCGCTTGAAGAAATTCATTCATAAAATCATCATTAATTGGATAAAATTGATGGAGATGAATCCCATCTTTTTTATGAATTTTTATTCAAATTATAACATATAATAAATGCATAATTTTTATTTTATTATTGTATATATAAATGTACTTTTAATTGACTACAATATGTGGTCAATTTATGAATAGATATTAAAGGAACGTTTTTTTTAAATATTTTTAATAACTATGATAGACAAATGTCTAACTAATAATTTGGGAGTACAACTTGTTTCATCATCATCATCATCTTCGCCTTTATTCTATCTATTTGGGGTCGGCCACCTTCGTCTTAAACCTCCATTTGACTCGATCTCCCACATCCTCCAAGCACACACCAGCAATCATCATATCCTTCTCAATCGTATTTAAAGGAGTACAACTTGTTTATAATTTATAATTGTATAACTGTAACTTAATATAAGTATATAACAAGTAAAATATATAGTATGTTTAAATAAACGATAAAAGATTTTTTTGGCATAATTTGTTATATGTAAATTTAATACAACAATATTAATAGCCTATAATGTGTTTTAGAGTATTTAAAATTTATATTTAAAATTATTATTTACAAATAACTCCTTATTTTTTCTATTATTCCAATTCGTTATTTAAATAAGTACAATATTTATGTTATATATATTTAAAACTGTTATTTATTTATAAATGTTAATTTAATAGTTTGAATGAATATAATTCAGATTCTTTATTGTTTGAAGATATAAAATATGTTTTTCAAATGAGACTACACTTGATCATTTACTTATTTATTGTAATTATAATTTATTACTTACACATTTTACCCATAGTTACCTAATATTATTCAGAAATCAATAGATACTAAACCAATGATTTGTGCTATTGTAGGTATCTTCTATTCTCCATTTGTTTGTTAGAATGTACTTGTGTTGCATTTGGTTTTGTAAATTGTAGTGAAAATGGTTTTACGTTAAAAATATTTCCAAAAAATTAATACCGTGATTCTATTGACCCCAATAGTAGCAAAGCTATCTCTATAAGAGAAACAGTAAAAATAAAAAATATAGGTATATTATGCGATTGATATATTGATATATTAAATTTTTTTAAGTATAAATTATAATTAAAAATATTGCAAATAGAAAAAAAATTTGTAAATTTAAGTTACTATTATTTCATAGTTGGCTAAAGTTGTTTTAAGATATATAACGATAATAATAATATTATTATTATAATTTACAATTATATTAAATTAATTTAAATGAAAACAACAGTAGAACAAATATAATTCAAATAAATTTGCGCGGTAATTGTATTGAACGAAAACGGTGGCTATCTATCGAGTTGGCAACTTTTACTTATCAAGATTCCCAATGGACACCATAGACGTTTACCGTTTATTTGGTAACCGGTATGCAATAGATATTATTAAACGTCCGCGGGGCAAGGACGTCCTTAGACCAATAATTATTTCTGTTGTCACTGACGGCATGGGCAAAGGTTGTGCCATATCAGATTCGTTCCGTTTCCGTGATAACAGCACCGCACTGGCGCACTTTCGTAGACCGGTCCATCGGGACGTCCACGCCATGGCTAAATATATCGTACAAATAATCATCGTCGGAGCACAGATTGTCGGCAAAGCATTAACCAAAGCTCTCAAACAAGAGTACGCCGCCAGTCAGGAGGCCGCTCGAAGGGCTGGCGGAGGTCATGTTGGCGCCACGCACGCTGCGTTCAATGCAAAGTATGGCATTTCATTGGAAGAAGCCAAGCAGATATTGAACGTCCAAGGTATATATTGTGTGCTTCATTAGTGTATATTGGTCAATTATCGTGTGAAAATATTCGATCTAATAATAGTTATTTGCGTCAAGTTTACGTCGTGTTTATATATTTAAGTTTTTTTAGAAAATATCTTAATTATATTAAATCGTGTCATTTAGTTTAAATTATAATCTAAACGTGGCGATTTTAAAAAAACACGTATTATTATGATTTGAATCGAAAGAGCATATTTTCGAGGGATCGACTCGGTTTTTTTTTGTAAAAATATATTGTTTAACGTAGAAATGATGGTTATTATAAAGAAGGAAATACTGTAACGATCCGTCAATTTCACAATAACATTCTCTTTAAAACTGGTAATGAGTGATTAAACTTTAAATTCGACCTACCCAAATACCACTATTTAACATCTGGCGTATTATGCTTCTACTGTACATTGTCAATTAAATAGAGATAACTAACTAATACGAGTGCAAAATTCGCTTAAATCTGGTTTATTAATGGTGAATACACTTTTGAAGGCACATGGTTAGCATTGACAGATACTGTAACAATGTCTTCAAAAAATTGTTTATAAAAATAAATTCCTCCTTTGTGTCCAATAGAGTAAACTATAACTAAAAAAATATTATAATAAACTTTGACCAAACCAAATTTTACAAAATCATTTATAAACGTAGTTTAAATAGTTCTTTATTATTTTATACGGTTAATTTATTGAATGTATAGTTTTTTTTTAATATGCATGGAATAACTATTTTTAATTCTGTTTATACAAAATTTATAAATTGTAATATATTATGTTGTACAATTAATTTGATATCTACGTAATTCTAAGTATACAATTATTTTTATAGAGTAGAACATTTTTCAATTTATTTCATTCACAATAGTCTTTTTAACAATATATTTTATCGTTTTAATTCTTAAGTATTTTAAAATAGGACAAATTTACTGGATTTAGTTAAGCATTTAACCAATGCAGATTTATTATTTTGTATGCTACAAAAATATTTTGTACGATTCTTTATTATTAATTAGACATTGGTTCATTGTGGTTTGATATTTGTGTGTATTTCCAAATTAGTTTTTGTTAATAATTATTGTTTATATTTATTTTTAGATATGACACAAGAAGAAATTCAAAAAAGATATGAATATTTGTTCAATATAAACGATAAATCAAAAGGTGGTTCGTTTTATTTGCAGTCAAAAATATACAGAGCTAAAGAACGACTGGATAAAGAAATTTCTAATAAAAGTGACAAAGCTTAGATAGTCAATTGTTGTAGATTATTGTTATGTCGTATAATGACATATTCTGTTGTAAAATATTGTTAATAAAAATAAATAAATTATAAAACACATTTTAAAGATACATTTATTATATATTAGCTATATTATTTTAGCTAACAGTCTTTATTAGTGTTATCAATAACGAAAAATTTTATATTTATAATATATTTAACACCTATATTGTTTAATTGTAGGTATTAAAAGTTCAAATTTTATGTTGTATTATAAACTTTGAATTTTATTAATTTATATTTTTGTACATAATATAATTATAATTTTTTCAAAAAAATTGTGTAAATTTTAAAAAGCCAATAAATATACCAAATTAATCAATAAATTTACTGATTATGTATGAAATAGGAAAATATGTGAACAAAGATATAAAGTTTAGAAAATATACTTTTTTATAAATATAAAAACATTGATTTAATCAGTTTAGGTTGAGATTAATGTATTTCTTTTTTTTTTAAAGAAAAATTGACAATCTATTCAATTGACAATAAGTAAATATGTTGAAAGATTAAAATAACTTGAAGGAAGAGACCTATTGGTAACACTCATTAACTTTGATATTTAAGTATGATTAGCGAGTAATTTTTTTTCTTTTTGTTAAATTTAATTATTGTAACAGGTCACGTAACCAGTTTCTTCATAGTCGGTGTTTAGGGTTTTTAGGTAAGGTGAGAGAAGACATATTTTTATAATGGGGTTTGTGTGTGAGTAGATGTTATTATGAAATCTTTTATAGTATAAAGAGGCTTGTTCTTTAACAGTTGAGATATTAAGGTCTTTGTGAAGAGAGCATTACTAATATATCATGGTGCGCCTTTAATAAGTTGAAGAGTAATATTCTGATGTGACTGTATTGGATAAATATTGGAAGGTTTAGTTGGTTCCCAGATTTGAATTCCATAAGATCAGATAGTTCTTAAGATTGATTTATAAATTAATAGTTTCGTTTTCAAATTAATTTTAGATTTAAATAATGGAAGAAGTTTATGAAGTCTTACATATGCTGCTTGCCTTTTTATTTTTGAATGAGGTTTCCAAGTGAGGTGTTTATCTAGGTATTTTACTTGCTTGTTGGTATAATTTGATTGTTAATTTTAATATTGGGACAATGATTTATTTTTAAGGTAAATGTAATATGAGCAGATTTGTTTTCATTTATTTGACCAGGCTTCAATTTTGGAAGCGTGCTTTTGAAGATTTTGTGAAGCAGTGATGGGGTTGGTGATAGTGGATATAATAGCAGTATTAATGGCGTAGGTTACTAGTATAATATTAACATTATTATTATATTATATTATGGGTATATCAGAGGTAAACATATTATATAAATCAGGGGATAAGTCACTTCTTTGTGGAGTCCTGCATAAATATCAAATTAGTCAGAAATTTCGTTACCTTGACGTACTTGAAAAGATCTATCTTTTGAGTAAGATTTGAGTAGTAGATAGTATGGTAATGGAAATATTTTTTTGAGCTTATACAACAGATGTTCGTGCCCAACATGGTCGAATGCTTGTTCTATATTAAGGAAAAGGGTCTGTACAGTATTTTTTATTTTGTGTGCCAATGCTATATAATTAGTTAATCGATGAATTTGATGGGTAGTTGAATGTTTTGGACGAAACCCAAATTGGGTATTTTGAACGATTCCTTTACTTAGCATTATTGGTCGAATGCTTTTAAGTAGCAGTTTTTCAGAGTTTTTCTAGTGTTGGAAGTAGACTGATTATACGAGGTGAATAAGTGTTTGGACTTGCCAGACTTGGGAATTAAAATTATTGTAGCTGATTTCCATAGCAAGGGAAAATATGATCTTAGCGTTCCGTTATAAATATATAAATAAAAAAAAAATACATTTTTAAGTGAGATTTTGTAATATCTTGTTAGTTATTAAGTTATATCCTGGAGATTTGCCGACAGGTAGTTTTCTAATGGTATATTCAATTTCACCGGGTGTAATTAGTTTCACAGGAAGAAACTGACAAAGGACTATCAAGGAATTTAAGTATATTATTATAGTGTGAATTGTTGTCAAAGGTACCTGGGTATGGTTTAAAAATTTCTTGAAACTGTTTAGCATCAGTAAGTGAAGTGGAGGTGAATTTTCCCTGGTTTTGGTTAAGTTTTTTAGTGCTCTCCACAATGAGCCATTTTGTGGATTTAAATTTTTTTAGATATAATTGATATTGTTCTGGCTTGAATTGATTAATTTTGTTTTTTAATATATTTGTGGTTTGATTGAGTTTTAGTTTATCACTAAGGTATCTATAGAGTTGCCAGCGAGTTCTAATTCTACGCTTTAATGTTATTAATTGACAAATGTTTTGAAGTAGTTCGTTGTTTGTTTTGTAAGGTTGATTTG
The DNA here is from genome assembly GCA_025469175.1 of Geopemphigus sp. TES_GeoC_2020. Taxonomy (NCBI): domain Eukaryota; kingdom Metazoa; phylum Arthropoda; class Insecta; order Hemiptera; family Aphididae; genus Geopemphigus; species Geopemphigus sp. TES_GeoC_2020. Next base: position 65,701 of record JAIPRN010000361.1, on the reverse strand, counting down.
TATTTGTGTAAGAACTAACTTTTGCTAATTCTTGAATAGTTTTTACCAAAAATATAGCTACATTTTCAATTTCATCTGATGTTTTCAAAAAAATGTTTAAATTTATAGTATTGTCTAAATGATATTTAAATTTTATCCAATTTACAGGTTTGTCTGTTAGTGAAGATCTAACGATTTGTATGGGGTTTCCTCCCAGACTTAGAATAACAGGAGAATAGTAACATATATTAGATACTCTAGTAGGTTAATGATTTAGTAATTTAGTTACAAAGTAATCTAGTATGTCTGGATGTCTGTTCGTATGTAAAGGCCAGTAGGTTGGGCCCGGCAGGAAATAACAAAATAGTAGTTTTTAGATATAGTTTGAAAAAGTATTTTACCTCTTTGATTTTCTGCCTAAAACCCCCAAGTGTTATGTTTTGCATTAAAGTCGCCACCTACAATTAATGCATGACCTATAAAGTTAAAAAGGGAATTAAATTAATTTTTATTTATGTTATGATTTAAGGGACAATATGTTGAGGATAAAGTGATGGGATATTATTAACATTTATTTGAATGTTTGTTGCTTGAATATCATAAGGATAAGGAATATAGCATATTAATTCCCTTCCGAACTTAGACGAGTAGAAATAAATTTTCTTTATACCGCTAGAATAACAAGAAATATAGAAAACCCTACAAATAAATATTTTGACAAATGCTTAAAAGAAGATATTGATTTAAAAAAAACCCTAAAAAGAGAACCATATAAATTTCCTTTGTGGATAATAACATTTAATGTTAACCTCGATCTTATAGAGTTCAAAAAGGAAACGATAAATCCAATCATATATAAGAATCTCCTAAAAAAATTTCATACCAAATCAACCAAATAGCCATCACATATATACTGACACATCAAAAATAGCAAACTATTGGTTTGGTAGTGGTAATAGAAAATATAATTTTAGCATATAAATTTCCCCTAGAATGTTTAATATATACATCCGAAGCATTAGCAATATATAAAGCAGTAGAATATATATATAAATAGAGCAGAGAATAAGCGTAGTCGAGATGAGAATGCTTAGATGGATGAGCGGGGTGACAAGAGAAGATAGGATAAGAAATGAATATATAAGAGGAAGCATAGGAGTAGCGTCGATTATGGATAAAATGAGGGTGAATAGACTTAGATGGTTTGGTTATGTTATGAGGAGAGAAGATTTGGAAGCAGTAAGAACGGTTATGGAATTGAGTGTGGAAGGAACAAGAGGAAGGGGAAGACCAAAGAAGTGGTTGAATACGATTGAGGAAGATATGAGGATTGCTGGTGTGTGTGTGGGAGATTGAGCCAAATAGAGGTTTAGGATGAAGGTGGTTGACCCCAAATAGATGGGATAAAGGCGAAGGAAATGAAGATGATGAGTTAACAACCTGTTAAAAACCACAATAACCATTGTGAGGAATGAAATGAGTGGATTATTAATTTGAAATTGTTTAGGAAAGAGGTAAATTATTTAGTTAAATCATTTGAGCTTGATTCGTGGATATTTATATTAATATATTGACGGGTGGCGTTTGCATATGATTGATTGTGAGGATGATGATTTTATTAATATCATTTGAGGTAGTACAATGAGTCTCTTGAACTGAGTTATGATTTTTGTTATTTAATAATTTAATATTTGATTGGAAAGCTTGGATTATTTTTGTTTAATTTTTCTGTTGTCTTTGCTGAAGATTTTTGTACACAGAAAAACCTCGATAGCTTGCAGGATTTTGGCCTTCACATAAGGCGCATTTGGAGGTTGGTCTGTAGGCTTTTTATATTCAGAAGTTATGTGGTTATCACCACATTTAACACATTGGGGTTCGTGGTTACAATATGTTCTGGAATGACCAAAATCTTGTCTTCTGAGACATTGAATTATTTGACGTCGTGGACGCAGTTTTTCAACCTTTAGTATGGCATAACAAATTTAATGTAAATTTCTCTTTGTTATTTCGGTCAGGTTCCAAGTCGATGAAGAAATGAGGAGATGATAATTTGGTTAATCTGTTTTTTACATTTACAATTTGTTTACTAAGAAACATAGATCACTTAATTCTTGGATTATAAGATCATTTGGAGTTGTATGATATAGGTTTCGAAAAACTACTCTATATGGTTTATCTTGCTTTATTTGATAGGTGTGAAAATCAACTTCTTTTCCTTTGAATAGTTTAATTATTTTTCAGTAGGACCGGATGTTTTTGTTTGAAGTTTAAGATTTTTAATATGACTTTTGTATATGAAGTTATCTGGGTCGATTAATTTTTTAATAACATTGCAGAAATGTTTGTAATTTAGATTTAACTTGATAAAGATTGGAGGTGGTAATTGAGGTTTATTATTTTGTAAATCAAATGTTTGAGCAGATTTCATTTCCTGAGTACATACATTTTCAGAAAGTGGGGTAAAATAGTTTTAGGTAGTGAAGTGGCTTGTTAACTTATTTTGTTTGGCTTTGGGAGAAACATTTGGAGAAAATGTATATTGACGCTTATGGGAATGAAGAGTTTACGTAGTCAAATTTACGGTAGATAAATTGTTTGGGTCAGTGTAAGATATTTCATTGCTCTTAATGACATGATTTTGATTTACAGTAGTAATTGGTGATATCGGTTTAGTATTGAGGCTTCTTTTATGATGGCGAGTGCGGAGATGTGCTATTTATATTAGATATTTTGCAAGCAGTAATTAAAATTTGACAATTTTTTCATACCTAGGGGCCGCATTGACTGACCCTAGAAGTACTAAAATTACAGATATTTTCTGAAGTTATTGATACTAATTAGATTAAAATTGGTTAAGTACATAAGACATATAGAAAATGACAGGAACAAAATAAATAAACATGTATGACGAGTGATCTGGAAGTAGTGAAATTAATGTTATAAACCAACGGTAACAATTTTTCATCTTATAAAAAATTTTTCTTAAATTTGGACCAGATATATTTTAAAAATCCAGGTTTATTTTATTTTTATCCATTGATGATTTGTATTTCTTTTATTAATCTTATCAGTTTCATTAGTGCTTCAGCATCATCAGTTATTACAATTATTTTTGTCACAGATTATTTATTCTAATTTATACAATAGGTTATCCAGTTATCACACTGAAATACAATATAATGTTTGTATATATTATAAAAACTTATAGGATAAAACTGTTAAAATATCTAATTATATTATTTGCCAATAAAATCGATTGTTTTAGTTTTAAAATAGAATATACTTTTTATTAATAATATATTTATATAAAACCTATACATATACATACATTGAATATGTAATAGGGACCATTAATAAATACTAAATTATATAAAAGGCAAAACAAATCTGAAAATAATTTTTAATATTTTAAAACTTAAAGCATATTATTAATGACGTTGTTAATTTATTTTAAGGAAAACTTCTAATTTAATTAAGAAGTTGAAAGTAGACCACAAACCAACCATATTTGTTTAACGAAATATTTCAGGATGACAAGTATATTTAGGTAAAAAAAAATTAAGTTTTTATTTTCTAATACATCAGTATTATATTAGAAACAAATTTTTTTTACAAAACAGGTTACTTCTTTCCAGTAGTAGCAGCAGCAGCAGCGGCAGCAGCAGCAGCAGCTTTTTCATCTTCTCTTGCGTAAGCAGCTAAAAGTTCTTTCCTATTTTGTAAAAATCTTTGTTCCTTACGTTTTCTGGCTTCCTTAACCTTTTGACGTCTGGCTTCAGCTTGATCACTTAAATATTTTACAGATGTAAAGGTAATGAATTTCAAGAAAATATTCTGTTATATAATAGAGTATTTAAAAAATCATTAGAATACCTTAACATCTTAGCACGAGCTTTTTCTGCTTTCTTTTTGTGAATGAATTCCATCAATACACGCTTGTTCTTGAAAACATTACCCTTTGCCTTCATGTACAATTGATGATAAAGATGGTTGTCAATTTTCTTTGCCTCGCGATATTTTTTTAACAACCTTCTTAATACACGCATTCTTTTTACCCATAGCTCCTATATATATACATATTAAAATTAAAGTTAAGTAATTATTTAAAAATAGTGTAATTAAGTTCATACTTTTTGAGGTGTTCGAGCATTAGCTGTACCCTTCCTTTTACCAAAACCACAATGACGACCTTTTCTTCTGGCTTCAGCATTTTTACGTGCACGGGCCCTAGAATGTACAGCCACTGGTTTTTTGATAATCAAACCATCTTTAATTAGCTTGCGGATATTTTGTCCTACAATTACAAATTAACATATTTTTCATTTATTTATATACAGAACACGATTTTAATTTTAAATACTTACTGGAATTGGTGTTGGCAATTTCATTGATTTCATTTGGATCCAACCATACTTTTTTCTTACCACATCTCATTACTGATGCAGCAAGTCTTTTTTGTAGCTTTAACGAACTGAAACAATAATAATGGAATAAATCAACATCCATTTTAAATATATGAGACATTCGAAATAAACAGCATTGTAATTGATATGGGATAGGCTGTTTCGTTTTTCACAAGTCATACTAATTAGCGATCAGTTTAAGGCAGCAGAAACGAATTATTCCACTAAGTCATCGCCCAATTGGCCGCAATATGATATAAACATAGCTTGGGCCTGTTACATTTGGAATGTTAATGTCACGTCAGAAAAATCCGACGACAGTCGCAACAAATATCAAACGGACAGTACAATGGGGTTATTTTAAACATACGTAAATAAGATAATTAACTTACCTCATATTTCTTAAATTGCCTTAATGCGATGACAGCAAACGTGAAAACACTACACGAGAAATGTGGAATCGTCGCAAAACTGTCTGCGAGTAAAAGTTCTTGTATATTGATAACCTCAATTGACATGGAGGAATCGCGTTAAATTATGCTTAATTTTATTTTTCCATGAAATGGCTCCGTGGTTCGTACGTCTGCACACATAAAAGATGTCGCGAGTGTTGATGAATTGTTAACCTCTCTTTTTTTACCGCCGTGACCGAGAGCTGTGCGTACACACTCAGCATTCATTCCATAGTTTTTGTTGACTGGTGCCAACGTTATATTTTTCCTCGACTAGTTTCATTGCAATTTTGCTAGCACACGTTTCGTGTCAAACAGACTTAAGTAAGTATATCGTTTTCCCATTAAATTCTATATTATTATCCTATTAGTTTGCTGAAATCGTATGTTTTCCGTATTTAAACATTTACACTTCAAGCAATTATTTCTTTCACTGCGGTTATACCGTGACAAACTCGTGTACCACGTGTTTGTGGATTAACATTTACAGTACATCGCTAAAAATGTATACGGACTCAATATTCGTTAACCTGCAATTTTATACAATAAAAATTTTTATATAACGTCTGTAATCGAATTTGGTAATAATTTGTTTTTTGATTAACGTTTAATGCCTATTGGTGTTCATAAATTACAGTATAAACATTTTTCACTTTGTAATATATATATATATATATATATATTTATATATTGATTTATGTAGCGAGTCTAGCTCGTAATTTCACATTACTTTGGTAACCCAAGTAAACGTGCACGTTTTTCAATTATTTTATGTAATTTGATAGAATCACATTACGTATTTGATCTATCTACTTAGTATCTGTGTAAACACGATTTATGTATGTTATTTTGTTTAGTCTGTAGTTTAAGTAATATTTTCATCAAAATTATTTCCATCTTGAATAACAATTGTAAATATTTGTAATTCTAATTAACATATATATATTAATATTTTTATATTTCTAATATAACGTATTTATATAACTTATGTTTGGATAAATGTGTCATATAATAAATTTAATCTACATCTTACCACTGAAAATTTTGAAAATAATTGTATATTGATGACACTATTTATATTTACAGTGATACTTTTTCTTTAATATAAGTAACATGGGTAGATTGATATTTTAAAATTCACCTTAATTCTATATTGTAAATACCTATTAACTATAATTTTTATTAAAATAACTATAATAATATGATGAGTTACTTATTTTGCAAACCATCTTTCGGGACTGAACCGTGATGTTAATTTTTATTCTGATCTAATTATTTTTTTATGCCTATTTTTTCAAACAATTTTTGAGGTCTGAAATTTGATGCTTTTTATTGAAATTATTATAATACAATTTATTATTTTCTGTAAATTAATATAATTTAATATTATTAGTTAATATTTTATTTTTATGTATTCATCTATAAGAATTTGAAAAAGTTGTAGAAGTTAAATGTATAAAATGATGATTCACTTTACAAACCATCTTTCGGGACTGAACCGTGATGCTAATTTTTATTCTGATCTAATTGTTTTTTATGATGCTTATTTTTTCAAACCATTTTTGAGGTCTGAAATTTGATGCTTTTTATTAAAATGTATTATAATACAATTTATTATTTTCTGTAAATTAATATAATTAAATATTATTAGTTAATATTTTATTTTTATGTATTCATTTATAAGAATTTGAAAAGTTTTAGAAGTTAAATTTATAATATGATGATTCACTTTACAAACCATCTTTCGGGACTGAAACCTGATGCTGAAGAAGTGTTGTCTGATAAATTGTTTTGACTTCAATAGTTATTAGGTATATTTGATTATAATCAGTTATAATAAAAACAGTATGTTGATGGTCTACTTTATTAAATATTTTATGGATACATTTATTACAAACTTATTTAGCAGTTTTCTTTGATTAGATATTTAAACATAAATATTTGATCAAAAATTGGTAACTTACTGCAACAGTATTAATGGATGTCCGGGGACATTACTCTATAGTAATAAGCCTTCAAGCCCATCTGTACAATAATAATTTATGTAATATTTCTTTTATATAAACATTTACAGTTGTTGCTAATGATGAATAATTTTGAAACCATCTTTCGACTGATATTTGATGATTAATTATACTGATTGCAATATTCTATTTTTCAGTTTTTTTTTTTCATTTATTAGGGATTAATTATAAGAATTATATAACTCGTTAAATTATATTGATAATTCAGTAGCAGACATATCTGATTAGATATTTTGGTATAAATATTTGATTAGAAATTGGTAACTTACTGCAACAGTATTAATGGATGTCCGGGGACATTGCTTTGTAGTAATAAGCCTTCAAGCTCATCTGTACATTAATAATTTATATAATATTTCTTTAATATAAACATTTACAGTTAGTTGTTGCTAATGATGAATAATTTTAAAACCATCTTTCGACTGATATTTGATGATTAATTATACTGATTGCAATATTCCATTTGTATTAAGTATTTGGTATTAAAGAATATAAGTGGAATTTTATAATAGACATCTGATTAATATTTGATTAGTATTTAGTAACTTGCTGTGAAAGTAGTATTCAAGTATTAAAGCGTTGATTTGTGCCAATTATTTATTTAAGCCTCCGTTTGAACATTACAATTATTTTTATGATAGTTGTCATGCTAATTTATGTACTTCTAATGATTAATAAAATAATTAATATTTGTTATGGTTATTGATATTAATACTTTTCAAAATGTCTTGTTTCCAAAATAACCGATATGATAATTATGTTATGAATTTAATTATTTTATTGTTTCAAATAATTGTATTAAAGTTATTTTAATACATAACTACCAAAAACACTATAAATCCTAATTAATATTAATTTTTGAACAATAAATTCTTAATTGAATGTGGAAATAAAAATTTAGTTTGTTTGCAGAATTAGTAATGTTATTTCTCATAATGTATTTGTTAAGTATATTTAATATATTGTATATGAAATTACAGAATGCGTTACGTGGCTGCATACCTGTTAGCTTCCCTCAGTGGAAAAGAACCATCCAGCGACGATGTTGAAAAGATCCTAAGCTCTGTTGGTATTGAGTCTGATTCTGAGAAACTTGGAATTGTTCTTAAACAACTTAAGGGCAAAAATGTTGATGACATTATTGAAAGTGGTAAATATTGCTTATTTCCTATTCTATTATGTTTGTAATAAACAGTTATAATATTAATTATAAGTTATAATAGGACTCTATTATAACCATAAAAGCAATTTGATTATTATTCATAGATTTTATAACTTTTCTTTAATAATTTTAATAGTTCTTAAATTTTCTTTGATCAAAGCATTATTATATGTTTTATAATAAAGATTATATACATTTCATAAAAATTTGTATTGTCCAAAAATACAATTTAATATATTTGATAATAGTTATTACTATGCATAGGTAAGGCTAAATTGGCTAGTGTACCCACTGGTGCTGCAGTAGGAGGAGCAGCTCCAGGAAGTAGTGCAGCAGCACCTGCAGCCGTTGAAGAACAGAAGCGTAAACATATCTTTTAAATTATTTAAAATTATATATTAATCTTATGATATTAAATCTACTTTATTATGTTTTTAGCCGCAAAAGAAGAGAAGAAAGAGGAATCTGAAAATGAATCCGATGATGATATGGGCTTTGGACTGTTCAACTAAGATAGGATGTATGTGAATTTGAAATTGAAATATTAGTGTTTGATATGGAATGGATTTTAATATAATTCTTTGAAGTTCTTATCATACTGATAATATAAATTTGATTAGAAATTAATATTTTATTTTCTGAATTAAAATGAGGCCATGTAATTAGATACTTATTATTTTTGAAAAGTTTTTCAACAAATACTAATTTTATTAATAATTCACAATAATTCTACATTTGTTTAATATTATTCCATCTTAATAGTAAATATCAATCTAATTATCTTTATTCATATCTACTAGGTTCAACATAAGTAGACACCAAATAAAACTACATTAAATATAAATTGAAATTCATTAATAAATTATTCAGGTTCTGATTGTGTATTGAATTAATAATGTTATCCTTCCTGAAGTTGATTATAGGGTGGAAAATATATATTGGTTTCTAGATAGTTTATTTGTATATTACCAATATAAATTAATGTATACATTGTTTTTTTATGTACATCTTTTTAATGGACATTAGTATCAATTTTATGCATGATAAAAATAGTACGCTATATTTTAAAATTTCTAATAACGTTTTAAAAGATTACAATTCATGTACATATTTTAGTTAAATATTAAACTATATCAGTAAACATTTTTTGTACATAATTACAATTTATTTGCTTTGATAAGAGCAAAATACAATTAATATATGTTTAATAATGTTTTAATCATTTCAATTAATAAATGTGTTATTTGATGATTAAAAATTATGCAGGCTCCAGCGGGTTATTGTTAAATTAAAAACACTAACCTTCCTAAGGGTGTGCTAAAGAAAATAAATATTCATTTGTTTTGAGATAGTCTAAAAAATTTATATTAGGCTATATAGGCGAATGTGTACATTTTATTAAAAATTAATATCTATACGATTTTTTATATAAAAAATGAAACTCGCATTTTTGTAAAATTAAATTTTTATTTTTCAGATTTTCCTCTTCATTATTGATCCTGACAAATTTTGTATATCAGACATTAATGGTTTAATAAAACGATCATTTTAATTATTGTGTATTATTATTTCATTTTTATAATGCACACAATTTTTAGCTTTTGTTATCTTGCAAATTAAATATCACTATTAAATTTGTTTTTGCACACATCTATACCAAACGGTGAATTAACAATTACCATACCACCAACTCTTTATGTTGTGTTTGATAGGCTGCGAGATGTGATTGCGTTACAATAGGAAATATGTCAAAATATGATTCCATTAATCTGTTCTTATTATTTATATTATCTTGCTCTTAGATTACTGTATACAGTATAAATTTAATGGTTTTATTTATTTATATTCTATATTAAGGTATTTTAATATAGATCATAGAATTAATACGTTTGCAATAACAAAAATGTATTTGCTCTAGAACGTATTATTGTCAATTTGATTGGTAATCATCAAACACCAAGGTTAAAAAAGAACTTCAAAAAATGTTAGACCAAAAATAAAATTATACTTCAATTTTGATTTAATATTTTTACAAAATGTTTAATAACAAATTTAATTTTAATTATTACAAAATAATTCGTAGAAAAATTGAAAATTATGTTTTTGAATTTGTTATAATAGTTTAAAAGTTATTTTTATCAATAACTATTTTAATATTTATAAAAGATATTAGAAAAAATAAATATAAAACAAACTGAATTTTATTCATTTTGTTTATTTAAATTTTTCACTATTTGTACAATTGGCATACTAGATCAGTTTATAATAAATAGTTTAATAAAACAGGCTTCAATGTAAATGCAATGGTTGTAATATATAATTGAAAAATTACTTTTCAGTAATTTTTAATTAGAAGTTCAACATAAGATGTCAAATTTGCTACATGAATTTTTTCCTGAAACGTTAAATTATATTTATATTAATAATTTTCTAAATAAACAATATACAAAATACATATGTAAAACCATTTTACATTTAAAAAACAATTATTAAAAAAAGTATATTTTATAAAAATTAATTTTGTATTAATTTAAAAAGAAAATCTTTATATTGATTAATTTAGTATTTATTTAGAATTTACATGAAATTGGTAATCTGTAAATTAATTTTTTTCTTGTTGATAATTATTAAGCTACTATTTTTGCATCCATAAGTAATTTAATTATATTTGCCAAACATGTGTAGATGTAGTTAAGTTTATATATAGTTTAACTTTGATACATTTACTTTATTGTAATTGATAAATTATTATTTTTCAAGTAATGATGAATGTGAATATAGTTTTTTATGCATACAAAATACATAATTTACATTAAACGGTATTTTGTATTTAAACAAGAGTGATTTACCTCAAGAGTAGTTTCAATACTCCGAAGTCCAACAATACCGTCTTCTAGAGTAGATTCGTTGAGTACAGCTGTGTAAGGTACACCAAGACAGTCCAATTCAGTAAATTGCGAATCTAGAGATTTTTTAGCTATATTTGGAGCTATTAAAGTTGAAATACCAGATTTTTTCAAATTCAATCCTAAGTAAATGGAAAGTTGTCTCAGTTCGTCTGCTTTTTTGGCATCTATATACACAAATATAAATATATATATACACTTATTATTAAGAATAAACTAAAATTGATAATTATATTATGGTCATAACAAGGTTAAAAATAAATATAGGAAAGGAGAATAAGAAATATACATCATTCCCATATAAATAATACGTAAATTATGGTTTAACCATAACAAAATGTATTTTTAAAATTTGCCTCAATTTAATTTGTAAATCAATTGGAGTAAGATAAAATGAACATATTGTAGATCTTTGAGCCAAAAGAGAATAACAGAATTAGAGAATGGAAACTAAAAAATAATAGAAAGCTATAAATGTATAGAGAAAAGAATATCTATCTTGGAGACTATAAAAAATGGAAGACTGCAAAAAAATTTACTCATACTGCTATACATATAATTTATATTTTTTGATTTTAAATTTTTTTTTAAATTTATTAACGGTAACTAATTAAAAAATGATGAGGCCAATATTATAACGCTCAAACAGGAAAAGAATAGGACTGTATTTTTTTTTTTTGATTACAACTAAATATCAACCCCTGAGTTCCTAAAAGTCTTATTCTAAGCTCGAAGAAAATACAAATATACATATGTAATTTTAGATTAAAATTTTTCAAGGTTAAATTTACTATTTATGATAAAACAATCTGAGGAATGGAAATAAAAATAGTAATACGATACACATCTCATCAATTGAATATGATTATATTATATGGTTATTTCAACAAATTCAATTTCACTGACTTGACAGCGGAGCTGCAAATGTTATTTTGTATGGTGCCAATTTACGATGAAATCGAAATACTTCTCTAACATCATTATGATAGGGCAATTCTGCATATCCGTCACAGAGGAATACCATGCATGCTTTTTCAAGACTTGTTTCACTTTCTACTACATGAGGCAAGACTTTTCTTTTGCCAACTCTTGCCTAGAATTTAAATAAAATTGTTATATAATTTTTAAAAATGCAAGTCAATTAATCGTTATATGTATTAACAATAATTCAACGCCAAATTTATTTTTAAATATGTTTATTATTCTATATAATTGATCGTTTCTAAAATATTCTCCTTAGCCTTTTCCCAGCTATTTGGGGTCGGCCACCTTTGTCCTAAACCTCTAACCCGATCTCCCACATCATCTATGCACACACCAGCAGTTCTCATGTCACAATCAATCACATTCAACCACACTTCTTCAGCTTCCTGTTCTTCTTTCAACATTCATTTCCAACCGTTTTTACTGCTTCTAAATCTCTTCTCATAATATGGCCAAACCATTATTCTCTCATCTTATCCACAATTGATGCTATTTCTATATTTCCTCTTACATATTCATTTATCTTATCTTCTCTTGTTGCCTCACTCACCCATCTATGCATTCTTATCTCTGATCATAAATTATTTACTCTATTTTCTTGTCCACCAGCCCACACTCTGAACCATTCCACATAATTGGAACTCTTATAGAACTTATCTTTCAGCCTTATTTGAATTTTCTTATCACATAAAACACCAGATACTTCTCTCCACTTTATCCACTAGCACATAGTCCTATGTTTCATATTCTCGTTAAAACTCCTGTTCTTTTGTACAAGGACCCTAAATATTCACCTCCTTTCCCTAGGTCTTTAAAATATTAAGATTAATATTTTTATAACCAATAAATTTTCCTGGTTAGAACTTATCAAATTGTTAGCTCAACATGCTTGTGAAATATTTTGACACATTTTTATTCGAAACATTTCTATTTAAAATTCACTTGTTTTTTGTTCACATATTACAACTTAATTAAATTTAATCAAATTGACTAATTCAATATTCTAAGGTTTGATATAAAAACAGGTCATTTTTATAAATATTATAAATTACATTTTTTTTAAAATATGAGATATTCTTAAATATTTTTTTATTTAATAAATAATTTGTTTAAGATGATTATATTTTGTGAATAAAAACAAATTTTGGGAGAACATATTCAGAATATATTTGTTTTTATTTTTTCAATATAGATTTAAAAAAATTAATCGGAACATTTGTTAAATTATAAATTTGTTATTTTATTATATATAATTATTTACATTTAATAACATAAAATCATTAGAAATACCTTTAATATTCTCTTTACAAAAATCTACTATATAAAATATATGTTATAGAACATCGATATCATTTTTAGCATTAACTTTTGAATAACTAATTTATCAAAGTATTTCATCTTAATTTTTTTATTATGCGTTAAAATTATCAATATTTCTCCGATATTTACTTTTTAGTATATTTTATAATGTTTTCATCAATAAAACAATATTTAATACTTTTTATGTATAATATATTTAAAAACACCAATTCTATATTCATACATAATTTTTCAATTTATTAAATTTTAAACGAATTTTGTAAGTTTTTATATATATAGCATACATTGGTGGGTAGGAGTGATTGTTTAACACTTACCGAAAACATTTCTTGTTCTTTTGGATCAAGATTATCAAACATTTTAGTATTTATGTTACGTATGGTTTCAATTGTCTCTTGGCCCCATGGAAATTCAGCTCGGATTTCTGTGCTTTCTTGACCGTTGTCATTTGTGGATATTTCAGTCAACGAGAATCTACCGGGATTAGCTGAAAACTATAAAAACATATCACATACATTCATTGTAAAAAGAATAAAACATAGCTTTTAAAAGTTCACTTACTTTTCTCCACCAAATTTTACGCTGTCTTTGCCAGTGATAGAAAAATTGTTGACCTTCTTCCGGTATACAAAATGCAATATACTTTAACTTCGTATAATTCTTAGGACTACAATTAACATTAATAATAATACTAATAATTATACGTTTTTAACAATCAACTGGAAAAAAATGTTTCAATAAAATACCACAAAGGGCATTTTTAAAAAAAATCTTTATAAATATAAAAACGTTGATAGTATATATATACATACACATATACGCACATATATATGTATATACAAAATAATAATTTGTTTATAGTAAAAAATAAGAATGCAGTATTAGAAAATTACTATTTTTAAAACACATTGTTACGCACTTAACTGTTTTTTTAGTACTATTGCCATTAAAATTTCTAATATTTTTCGACATTAACATTCTAGTTTAAACAATTTTGTTAGACTACGAATTATTTATATTAAATTAAAAATTTTAGTTTTTATTCTGTACATTATTGTATAACTTGTTTTGAATATTTACCTAAAACAATGTTTGTCTTTAACTTCTGAACCATCTAAATTTGTTTGTTTGCCGATACTTCTAGAATCAGCAAAACTAAATGGGAGCTGGTTATTGCAAAACTGTTTAGCATTCATAAATGGATCTTTCAGACCTTCAACACAAATGTTTATGTATTATAAAGATTAAATAACTAATAAATTCTATAGTAAATTAGAGCTTTTTATGCTATTAGCTCCTAGAAATTGATCATTATTAAACCAACGAAAATATAGAATGTCTAATTTTATGGACTTTATTGAACATTTTTTTAGAGTGCTAAATGTATTATTTATTTTATTTTTGTCTTACTTAATACATCGTCGCTGTAATATTTATCATTAGTAATGCTACAAAATTGAAATACACTTTCATCTCTACTAGTAACATTGCTATATAACCATTCGTTTCTGATATTTTGACATAAGAGTTCACCTGTAGCACCATATTTTAAATGATCAATAGTACTATTGATAACTATTGGTTGTATGTACGCATATGCTTTGCACATAGACAATATTTTGTTGATCAAACACATTTTATGACGTTACAATGAATTTCTTGTTTATTTTCTATTGGAGAATTGAATTTTGAAAATAAATTATTATTATTAGTTTTAATTGATTAATGTGCTTCTAATAATTATAATTTGTATTTTAGACTTTTTGACTTGTGGGTGCAACAAAATAATCTTCTTCCACAACTGATGCATTACGCATAATATCTTTCCTTGTAATTTTGTTTGACGAAAGATCTTTCCTTAAATCAATATCCCTGTAAATTGTTATTTTTAAGTATATGAAAAACAAAATTAAACAAATAACTTCATTACTTAATAATCATTATATTCTTATTGCGTCATTTAATAATATGTATGCATATTTATTAAGTACAAGGAACTAAATGATAAATGCCATTGTTTAAATTATATCTTTTTAATTATTTTTTTTTATAAAGATAATAAAGGAAAAATATTTTTTATTAATGAACTTTGACAAAGATAAATTATTGATATAAAGAATAAGAATTATATTTATCACATTGCGCAAAGCAATATTTTCCGATACATTGTTTTATACAAAAAAAAAAATAAAACGGACTACATAGAAAAAAAAACATTATTTTGTTGATTTATAAAAACAAATATGTTATTTCAATCATATGTACATATATATAACATCATTTAAAAGGAATATTTAATAACAAAAACAAAACTGTTACAATTGTGAATTATTTTAATATTTATAAATTGAACTTTACATAAGTATCATGTATTAAAAACATTTAAAATAAGAAGTAATTAACAATATTATTATTTTATTATTATATTACAATACGTATGTAATAACAATAATAATAATATACAAGTGATGACAAATAATTTTTATATATAAAATCTAAACTAAATAATTTAGTTTATTTTCATTTAAACATTCCAGATCGATTTTGAATATTATTATCGGTTGGTGTTCCTTTATTTGTATACCAAGATCGGTTTCGGAAATTGGGAGATTGCTGTGAATTTTGATTATACAAATTTTTTGAATTTATTCCTTTAAATGGACTAGGACGGATATCGTACGTATGTCTTTTATGGTAAATAGGACTTTTATGTTGAACATTTCTATATTGTGTTTGCATAGGCTCGTCTTTTGGCCAGTAATTACGTTTTACATTGTAATTGCTATTTGTTAATTCTGGATTTGAATTTCCTGAAATATTAACTTCTCCTTTATCATTAAATTTAGTGTGTTTTCTTACAAATGTAGGCGATGATATTGATGATGGTCCAGGACTTCTGAAATTTGTACAGAATTTAGTATTATGGTTTACATTTATATTTTGAGGAGAAGTAGTAAAACTTTTTTCAGGAAAAATATTCATAGATTCATCAGAGTTATACTCATTTTCCTGTTTGATATCTTCATTCGCGATTTGGGAATCATTGTTATTTTTAGACGCTTGTAGTTCACTATTTTGCAACTTGTACAATGGTTTTGCTTTTAATAAGTTTTTATTTATTAACTGTTTGTTCTTAAATAATAACCAAATATCTTTACGTTCTTCAATAGTCAATTGATCTTTCACAGACTCTACAAGCATGGAATCATGTTCTTTTATATCACTTATAGATGAATAGTTGTACTGGATTAGTTGGTTTAATACTGGATCCTTGGTGCTTGGATCTAACGTGTAATAATGTTTTGATGAATCAAATGTAAATAAGTCATTAGTTTGATCATAAGATATTTTTCGACTCATATGCTGCAAATCTACAACACTACTAGCCATTCCTAATTTAGAAATTTGTCGATAATATGCTTTTGGTTCTACAGTTCCTTTGGATAATATTCTATTAACATAAACTGGTTTTTTTTGACCAAATCGTAAACATCTATAGATAGCTTGCAAATCATTACTTGGATTCCATGATGTGCTAAATAATAATACTCTATTTGCACCAACCATATTAAAACCAAGAACCCCAGTACCCATTGACAATAAAAAAAGTTGAACAGGATTTTTAGGATTGTTAAAAGCCTCACACATTTGATTTCGTATAGATAGTGGAGTTTTACCATCCATTCTAAAATAATTTTCACCAACGATCCAATTATTTTCTTTTTGTAAAAAATATTCTAATGCATCCAAAGCTAATGGAGATTTTAGAAAACAAAGTATCTTTTCATTTCTTTTTTGGCATTCATCAATAGCAGTTAATAGATATATCATTTTATTACTGTTTTTTACATCAAAAAATCTGGGATCGTCTCCATAATCTGCAATCCATGATAAATCTTTTGCAAATTTTTCATCAATTGCATCTGTTCCAAACTTTGATTTATTATTTTTATAACGTATCAATCTGTATAATGTTATCGGATGTAAAGTTATTAATGTCAACACATGTAAACGTAAAAATACATTACAATTATCATTAAATGTTTTATTATAACGCAGGAACTTTTCATATAATTCACATTGAAATTCAGTCATATTAACTTCTATAGTATATTCAATTTTTTCTGTTAATAAAGGTTTTAGATTTCTATCATCTATGCGATGAATTGTATTTCGTAAAAGTTTATGTAAAATAAACGTACGTTGTTTCATTATTTTAACAGCTTCATCACTAGAGTCTATGAATTGGCCTGAATCAATTGGTTTAATGAACATTGAAGAAAAATCTGTAAAATTACCTAATAAGTTAGGTTTGACAAAATCTACCATTGTGAAATATTCTTTAAGAGAGTTTTGTATTGGAGTGCCTGTAAGCACTATTCTTCTTTTTGTTTTAATTTGTGTTAAGCTTTTTAATAATACAGTATTAGTATTTTTAATGTAATGTCCTTCATCCAAAATAACTACATCTGGCCCAGGATCAATTAAAGTATGTGTAAATGGTTCCTGTAAATCAGTTTGTTTACAATTTACTAATGACTTAAAATTTTCATAGCTAAGAATTAGAACACCTCCTTTAGATTTCCAAATAGCTATATTTGTTATGTTGTATAGTTTATTTGTTTTGGGTAAATCATATACTTTGACAATCTCATATTTGTCGATTTCTTTTAGCCATTTATATATTTCATCAATCCAATTATAAATTAATCCAGGTGGGCAAATAACTAAAAATGTTTTTAGGTTTATTTCTTTTTGGCATAATATTGTATATATTAATACTATGATTTGCAGTGTTTTACCAATGCCCATTTGATGAGCCAAAATACACCCTGTGCCATCAGTAGTATTAGTTTTATTTATAGTTTCAAAAACAGTATTCCACAAAAATCGTATACCTTCTACTTGATGTTTTTTTAAAACTTTGGTTAGTTCTTTTTGAATAGTTACTAAAGGTTTTTTTTTAACTTCATCAAATTCTAATACTATATCATGTGGCTGTAATTTTAATTTTGTTACTATACTTAACATTTTCATATTTCGTTCATCAATTCGTTTTCTTAAAAGAATGTCTTCTTTTCTTGCTTTGTTTATAACATCGTCAGATATCTTTGATTTTATCTTCTTAACTTTTTGTACTTTTTGTTGCGATAGTAATTTGGACATAATATTATCTTGATCTTGTTTAGGAGAAGAAATTATATTTTGACTAATATTATTATCAGGAGTTAAAATATCAGTAAAATCTGAACCTAATACATAACTTTCTATATTTTCATCATTTTTTAAAGGTTTACTTCTAAAAACATTTTTTCTTCTGCATGTATCATTCAAATTTATTTCTTCACACTCTTCATCTGATGACAATATTACAGTGAAATTACAACCAAATATATCGTCATTATTGTGTTGGTTTATTATGTTTTGGGGGGATTGTTTTTTAGATGAACTTGGTTGATTATAATCATGTACAGGTGTTAGTGAATTGGAAACTACATGTTCCTCAGATATTACAGGTATACTTGTAAAATTAGAATTTATGTTTTCTGTAATATGTTCATCATTTACAATTTTCTGTGGCACATGTGTAAAATTACGTGCAAAATGTAAGAATGTAGATTCGTTTACATTTAATTGTTCTACCACATGAGATAAATTAATTGCAGTACTCTGAATTAAACCTTTGATTTTATAATTAATATCAATTGTTTCAAAAATATTTTTGAGGTCTATATCGTGTTTTTGCAATTCTTCTAATTTGGACATAAGCATTTTAATAATGTTAAAAACGTCAGTCAATGTATGTTTATATTTGTTAGAATATAAAATATACTCAAAAGTTTGGTTTAGCTCTGGATACTTTGTCATGAACTCAAGTACACTTTCATTATTAGGTTCAATATTTTCATAAACATTTTTTTTTTTTTGAACATTATTCACCTTTTTAATCCCGTTCTTTATATTTTTTTTATTTTTAATTTTTTTTTGCTTGCCTTGAATTTTGTTCTTTGCCATATTTGAATCCAGGATCTACATTAAAAAGAAATTATCTTATAATAACTTGAAGGTGAATAACTTACATTAAATTTATTTATAACTTTTTCTTTCTATTAGAGTACTAATAAAATAACATAAAACTTAAATTTATATTAAAACATTACCAATTTTTTAAAAATTTTAAGAATCTGAAGCAAAATTTTTCAAATGATAAACAATTCTAAACCTAAAATTTTGTTTAGTCAGCAATATAAGAATCAGTAACATAAACTATTAACTGGTAGCAAAAATTAGCTACAATAAGTGGAGGTTTAGAACAAAGGTGGCTGATTCCAAATAGCTGGGAGAGGCGAGAGGGAATACACAAGCAGTATTACTAATGATGTCTGAAATTTTAGGCAATATTGAAACAATATAAAGGTTTATACAATCTAGAATATCAATGATCATTTAATTAATCGCTAAAAAAATTAATTTTAAAAAACATTTTAGATTATAAAGACTTAATATAATTTTCATTTACCATATTATTAGGAGATTATTTCTTATTATTTATTTTATTTTTAAACGAATATAAATACTTATTTGTTAAACACATTTTATTACTGTATTACATTTCTAAAAGATATTGATAGAACCAGAAAAATATCCATTAGAATATTTAATTAAACTGTATCTACATAAAATAAAAGCATAAATAAATTAAAGGTTATTATACATTATAATTTATTTTCTATATATATCGAGAAATTAACAATAAAAATAAGAAATGCTTATTTTATTATATATAAATAAATTAGAAATTATACATAGACAAATCATTTTTCAGTATCTAGACTAATATAATGTTTGTACTTAGTTAAATATTTGATTATAAATAAAATTTCGTAAAATTTTATTTAAAATTGATAATCATAGATAGGTAATATAAAAGTTCATTAATAATTCTCTTTAAATTATCATAAATTTGAAGAATAATTGCAACTAATTACATTTTTATTTAACGTGTATATTAAATATATTTATAGAATTAAAATTTTAATTTAATGTAATTTAGTAATTGTAGATAATACATACGTATGTAAAATAGAATACATTTTAAAATTTGTGTATATCAATCTTTTTTATTTTTAATAATAATTAATTCTTAATTATTTATAACTAAGAATTAATTAATTAATTAACTGTTTACAGTCGAAATAGATCCATTAACAACTTTAAATAAACATAATTAAGATATGAATAATATTCAATCATACAATTCCAATAAATGGAAAACTTTAATTCTTCTAATTTAGTAGATCGAAATATATAGTTAGAGAATGGTATACACTATAATTTGTATATATATATTTATATAGTATTTCTGACATATTAAACAGTATAATTTATTTCTCTTATTATCGTAGTTACGTACCAATTTTCCAGAACAGTAATAAGTGGTTGTACTTTTGTAGTATCTATGTAAATGATACGATCAGCAAACTTGACAGAACTGCTTAAAACTTCAAAACCGTGGTGTTTTGAAAATCCAACAAGCGATACAGTCTCCAAGCGTTTTGCTAAATCTTCGTTAACTAAGTTTTGGCTTACAGTGCTATTAAATCGTATGCCTACTGGTCTATAGTGGCAAGTGTACTGGAATACTGATGACAATACTCGGTGCATGATTTAAATACTATTCGCTTACGAAGGGCATATTGTTTGATTGGGTTAATACAAAATTAAAACGGGCAAAATAAAATAAATATAAAAAACGTTTAAACGAAAACACGTTTTAGCGTTCGAATTAAAACTTGAAGTCGATAATTGATACAGTAGAGTTGGTATTATACATGTTTCATAACATGTGTGACGCCAATCGTGATAATAAACACATTAACGAAAACAGCAAGAGAATAACCATTTGATTGTCACGGTCTGTACAACACGTTAACAAACATTTTCCTATGGTCTTTGAACACACTACCGGTTATAGCATTACTATATTCTCGTGGTTTTTCCCTATACCACGGTCGAGATTTATTGATATACACCGTACACGCAGCGGTAAACCGCGATTCGGGTTAATAATTTACGCCTGTATGGTCGTTAGATATCCGAACGAGGTATACATCAAAACGAAAACAATTTAATACCCCTAATTTCATGGGCTTTATTACTGAAATATGATAAATAACTATTTACGAATAAAATTTTTATAAGAAATTGCTTTTCATATTTATTATCGCGTACTTCGTTCTTTATCGTTTGATATTTTACTAGGAACACAATTTACGTGAAAACGTTTATTCGTTATCGAACATATTTGAAAACAACAAACGTGATTACATTGTCATGGCGCCAATGTTGAACAAATTGGTGGATTTTAGATGTTTGATCAAACCGCTGCGCATCCGTGGTATTTAATTTCCCGTTAATCCATCGGCAAGTTATTTATTATTTTGCCAGTTAAAAATGGGCGAAGACGCAGTTGTGTGTGACAAATATTTCCGACTTTTACTTAGCGAAAATAAAAAAATCCGGAAGCAAAATTTGGATAGACTGATAGTTTTTGCGAACAATGAAAATTTCAAAGCAACTTCGGAGTTCTTATTAGATGTAAAAACGTTCGTTTATCCATGTTTGAATGATGAATCTGAAGCATGTCGTGAATTGGCTATACAATTGGTGAAGACTCTGGTATGCACTGGTTGCATTGAAGACATCTCATCAATTATCTTTATCATACATAAGCGTATGGGCAATGTGGTTATGTTAGAAAACTCCGAAGAAGTAAAACTTTTATATGTACAATTATTGAGGGATATTATCAAAAATAATAATCAATCACTTTTGCAATGTTTGGACGATTTGATAAGTATTTTGGAAAAAAGTGTGTTGGATTCTTGTCCTGCAGTTAAAAAAGACAGTTGCCTATGTGCGGCGGAACTTGCCAGTGCTACAAAAACACATTTTCATATGGTAGCCGAATCTCTTGTGGAACCTCTTTTAAAAACAACAAATTATCATCAATCAACCATTAGATATGCAGCAATTCAATCACTAAGTAAAGTACTAATTTTTACTCTTGCTTCAATATATATATATATATATATATATATGTATCATATTTTAAAGGAACTACGCGTATATTTTTTTATTTTAGATTATGTAATTATGTACAGTAATGGAAAACAAGTTCCAGATGTATGTTCTTCTTTAAGTGATAGACTTTTTGATCAGAATGTTACTGTGAGATTAGCTGTATGTCGTGTTGTAGCTAATTGGATGTTAAACCTACATGATAGATATTCATATTTTCCAAAACTTATTCCTTTGATTTTGATTGCGTATGTTTTTTTTTAATTGTTAAAAAAATTATATTTTATGTGACATGTTATATTTTTATAGTCAAGTTGATGATCATGAACCAAATCGTGAAGAAGCTGAACGTCTTTGGGATGAAATTGGAAATCAGTACTTACACGAAAATGAAGTGCAGCTCAAAGAAAAAATAGATTTTTTACCAGATAATTTAGAACATTATCCCCCTAATGGTTAATATTTGCTTTAATCTAAAATTGTTTATGTTTTATAAATAATACAAAATGTATATTTTGCAGTTAAAAGACCAAATTTAGGTTGCCGTACATTAGTTTCTCGAGAAGTATTAAAGTTACTACCAGTTTTAATACGCGAACTAGATGATTGGGTGAGTTTTATCTATTTTACTTTATATTAATCAATTAATTCTTTAAAAACTTTAGAAAGAAGATATTAGAATTAAATCAGGCCAACTGTTATGTGTGGTTGCATTGAATGCAGAGAATTTTATTATTCAACATTTAAATCAATTATTGACTGCTATGACTAAATGCTGTCGTCAATCAACCCATGTAGCATCAACTCATGTAAGAATATAATATAAAATATTATTTATAACAAAAATAAATATAGAAAATGTATGTATTTTAGGTACGCAAAGCTGCTGAAATTATGAGTTACTTTGTATCACCAAGTATTTATTTGAAATTCTTGTTGCCTGAATTAAGTAATTCTGAACCACATTTGGGGCATATGGACATTTTATCTGGATTATTGAAAAATGTTATCCCAACCGAATTATCGACATATGTTGGATCTATTATTAATTTATTTGCAAAACCGGAAATTTGTGAAATATATGATCCCTTATTCAAAAAATATTTGCTTCAAGTAATTGAGTACATACTAATTGCTTGTAAATCAGAATGTCAACAATTTTCATACGATTTATTTAAAATTTACATCACAGTACAATCCACAACTTTAGATCAATTTGACAATCATTGTAAGTATTATTTATATAAATGGTTGCGTTATACAATTAAATATAATAATAAAAATATTTAAAATCTTACCTAGTTATTCTAACTTATTAATACATATCAATATTATGTCTACAATATAATTTTTTCTTTAAATATATGTATTTGTATTTGTTTTGTTAATTTAGTTTTAAATAATTATGGCATTTAGATCTTAACAAGTTAAGCACTATGTAGGGCCCATCAATCCTAAATATTACTTGTCACTATGATTCCTATCAATTTCAGTAAGTTTGCCTATAAATATAATATTTAAAAAAAAAAACAAATTTTTAGTACATATTAACTATTAATATCTCTTTTGAACTGCATCATATACAATTAAAAACAATATGAAGGATCCTGAAACTCTACATGGTGTTGATGACAAGTGTAGAGTCAATAGATCCTACATTTAACGTTTAATATTATATTTCAGTATGTAACAATAGAATATTTATATCCTGGTGAAAAAACAAATATTTATTACGGGGTTATTTTTTAAATAAATAATTAATTAATCGTTTATAAAAATATTGTTTACCTTAAAGTCACTTCTATCTGTATTAATGATATCATCATTGTTGATATTCAGCCGGTTTATAATGTAACTTTCATTTTATAAAATATGTGTACGGTGAATTAAAAGCAAAGATTTACGAATACAATATTATTACAATAACAAGGAACGCAGTAACACTATTATTTATATGCTAGACAACTGAATAAAATACGCGGGTTATTTCCTGGTAAAATCACAAACTGAACATATAGCGTTTTGATAATAATATAAATTAAAGGATTAATATTTTCCACTCTAAAAATAGAATACAATAATGAATTTGAATAAACCATTTTATAAGATTGTCCTAAATGTTACATTGTAGAATATATAAATTCTAAATGGTGTCACTGTCAAATTTACATATTTGATCTTGAAGCTTGTTACAATATAAAATAAAAAACAAATTGTATTTTGAATAATTTTTATAAATAGGAGTTTATAATATACACTACACTGTTTGTTAATGATGATAATAAAATTAATATATTAATTAATTTTTGGAACAATTTATTAGGTTTCATCTAAAATTACTTACCAAAAATATGTTGTTTCATATTTGTCATTTTTGTATAAAAGTATATTATTTATTTTAAACACAAATTGATGTATATTTTCAGTTATTTTCAAAGAATTAATAAATATGTGCGAGCCAAAAACAGAAGAGCAACTTTTCAAAACACACGGTGAAAAATTAATGAACGAGCTAAATGATAATTGTGATTCTTGGCTAGTGCATTCACACGGAAGAGAAGTTCTTGACAAAATTGCAGCAGATGCTGGTAATAGTCATATTATTTTAACAATTATAGTAACGTGTTATGATTATTTTTATATTTTTTTAGAATATGTAATTTTAAGTAATTATGAAGTATATTGGCAGATTCTTGTAAAAACTCTACAAAATATTGAAAAAGATTCCAAATTTCTCATGAAAATATTAATTAATATCAATATATGCGTGGATAAAAATATTTTTGTTGATAAACAACTATGGCAAATTCTTTCTGGTAAAATATTTGTTTAATCTATAAAAAAATTATTTTTCATTTTTAAATTATTTTGTAGACGTTTTATTTTCCATTTTAACATGGCGACCCGGTAAATCTGCAGAAAGTTTACGAGCTGCTGCATGTTTATGCGCACAAAATATAATTAACAAACTTACTTGTTTTGACAATATAATTTTAAAACAAGTGTGTATATATTTTTACACAATCTTTTAAATATTATAAAACTAATATAAATTGATATTCTAGAGTTTTCCGATATTTTTGGCCCTTGCAGATGATAATCATAACAAAACTCGTGCTTATGCATTAGATGCTTTACATTGTTTAGTTTGTGCTGCAAAAAAATCTGATGAAATAGATGCAGACATAATAAACAATATTACTAGAGGTATTTTAGTGATAATATATAAAATAATTAATATAATATTTTTAACACTTAATGTAATAATGTATTTAGTTGCTCTAGCTCGTTTGAATGATAATCCAGGAAACACCCGTTTAAAAGCTATAAATTTACTTAAAGTTACTTACACTAAACCTCTTCCTAAAGATTATATGGTGCATTATGAAGCTCATGTAACTCTCTTATACAAAACTGTCGTAATATTTTTAGACGACGAGGATATACAGCAATTAGTATTAGGTGATATTCTTTAATATTTTTTATTAAAATATTATTTAATAAAAATAGACGAATAATGATTTCTGTGGGTAGTAATAATTAATTAACTATTCTAGTTTAATAATGATATTTATAATTTAAAATAAATTTCATCGGTAAATCATTGTTAACAAATAGTTAAATCCCTTGAAATCATTATTATATTAATTAAAACGTAATTTGCGTTTTATTGATATTAATAATTACTTGTTTTTTAATTTTATATTTAGGTTTATTAAAAGAACTTTCCTGGATGAAACCTGATATTCTTATTAAACATATTGATGTGAATGTGTTTTCGCATAAACATAATGCCAAAAATTTATTGGATTATTTATCTGAAAATTTTAATCAAATTACACTCGACACCAATTAGTTTAAAAATTGATACATTTTTATTCTCCAATATTTGTACGCATCATAGTACACACACACACACATATATATATATATATATAATTATTTATTTTGTAATATTTTTTTAAATACAGTACAATTTCTGTAATCCAGCTTTCTAAAATGTTCTTTTTGTCTTTAATATTATATATTAGTGAAAACTGATGGAAATTATTACACAATAAGTGTTAAAGTTGGAGAGTTAATCAATTTACTGGTCTTAGCTGCGTGATTTATATTTTATTATTGGAATACGTATTATTAATCATTATATAATTTATAATATATAAAGAGTATACACAAAATGCTACATTTTGAACAATAGTGAAAGAAATTATTGAGCTACAACGAGTCCTGTGAATAAGCTAGTAATTTAGATATTGTAGAGCTGGCATGTCAGACACACAGTCTATGGCTAATTTTTTTGTTATCCGTAATTACCAATATTAATAAACTATTGTAAAAGTTACAAATTTGCTTTTTGAAAAAATTTTTGTGTGGCCAGTACAAAAAATTATTCAATTTTTAGTTAATACTTTAAATTTGACATGTCTATTGTAATTTTATTTTGAATTTTAAGACAATGAATCATATAATTATTAATCATTTTAATCGAAAAATGTTAGTGATACTAGTAGGTTATTACTGATTATGAATAAGATTTTGTTTTGGGCTCTTAAGAAAATTACGGAAAAAACCGTATCAAATAAAATACGAATTCTATATCAATTTCCTATCAGAAGATCTTGGCTCTATGACTCTCTAAGAGTCTTTGCCGCCACTGTCAAAGCCTTCTTTCTTTCTCTGTCCTGAATGATTTCCCTCCAACCTTTTACTTCCAGCGCCCTGAAGTCCTGGCTTACCCTATCAAACCATCTCTTCCTTGGTCTACCTCTTGGCCTTTTCTCACTTGGTTGATATTCTATGATTGCCCTCACAGTCTTTACGCATAACATATCCGAATCATTGTAATCGTTGTGTCTTTATGTAGTTAGTTATCTTAGGGCTTTGCGTAATTTCTTGGATTTTGGTGTTTGTTCTTCTCCACCAGCACTGCAAATCTTTCTCAATACCTTATTTTCGAAGGCGAGTAACCTTTTCTTCATTTGCGCCGTTATTGTCTACACTTTGCAACTATACGTCAGCATCTGTCTAACTACAGCTATATACAATCTATCAGAAAATAACGCTTCAAAATTATTCAAGCAGTCCTATTCATAATAAGTAATAATTTTAAAAAAATATTGAAAACCAATTCTTTCATTTTTTAATTTATTAAAGGTACAATTTTACATAAGATAATTATTAGGTGTATAAATTGAAACCCGCGGTTTTCCAATAGATGGTGCCAGCGGTAATGCTGGTCAAAAACGACAGAATTGTCACATGGAAAGTTAGGTATCTGGTAACAACTTATCACTGTATATGTGAATTTTTATCGGTGTAATATATTGTTTTGCGCACCAAAATGTCAATATTTGTGCCGAATAAGCGTCATTTGCGGAAAATCTTGCTTTTTGCCTTAAATTCAAATAAATCTGCGGCTGAGGCGCGTCGAATGATTGTTGAAACTTATGGTGAGGCTTCCATCAGTGAAAAAACGTGTCAAGAATGGTATCAACGGTTTAAAATTGGAATTTCGGCGTAAAAGACAAGGAGCATCCCGGAGCGGTAAAAAAGTTTGAAGACGCAGAATTGGAGGCGATACTGGATGAAGATTCATCTCAAACGCAAAAGAAACTTGCAGATTCATTAGGTGTGACTCAACAATCCATTTCACACCGTTTAAAAACCTTGGAAATAATCCAAAAGTATGGCAATTGGGTACCATACGAGTTGAAGCCAAAAAAGGAAAGATTTTCTGCATCGTATTGTAACCGGCAATGAAAAGTGGATCTATTATGATAATCCAAAGCGAAAATCTTTTGGGGGTACCACGGCCATGCATCAACATCAATGGCCAAGCTAAACATCCATGGCACGAAGCTCATGCTGTGCATTTGGTGGGACCGAATTGGCGTGATATATTATGAACTGTTGCAACCATCACAGGAGATCGCTACCAAACAACTGATGGGTTTGAGCAAGCATTGCAGGAAAAACGGTTTCAATACGAGAAAGTAATTTTGTTACACCACATGTTGCTCAGGTGGTTAAAACATACCTAGAAACATTGAAATGGGAGGTCCTACCTCACCCGCCGTATTCTCCTGACATTGTCCCTTCTTACTACCATCTATTCTGATCAATGGTGCATGGCCTGGCTAAGCAGCACTTCCATTATTACGAAGAGGCCAAAAACTAAGTCGATTCTTGGATTGCCTCAAAAGATGAACAGTTTTTTCAACGCGGAATTCGTATGCTGCCAGAAAGATGAGGCAAAGTTGTGGTTAGCGTTAGACAATACTTTGAAAAATAGGTATGTAATTATTTTTCCACAATAAATCCTCAAATGTTGACAAAAAACCGCGGGTTTCAATTTGTACACCTAATACATTGTCATTTAATTACCAAATTTTTGTATTTAGTGAAATCAAATATACAAATTTAATTGAAAATTATAATTTATTTTTCATTAATTAAATAGTGATGATCTTAATAAGAATTGAAATAATATGAGACCAATATACGATTAATTTTTAATTAATATTAACATCATTTATCAAACAAATTATATAAATAGTAGTTATAATACATATATACGTTAAAGTATTCTTTCCTAAAATGTCATCTATTTGAATTCGATATATTATAATAATACGAAATTATATTATAATTTACTATGGAACATTGAATTGTGGTGATACCATTATTTTTGTTAATTAAATGTCTGATTTTGTAATAAATTGATTTGAATTTTAGATTGGATACACCAGTTGGATATCAACACAATGTCTTAGTATTATTATTATATTACATTATTTTGGTTCGTTAATATATTAGTTATTTAAAAACTCAACGTTAATCTTTATTTATTTTATGTAATTGAAAAACTGCCTATACTGTATTGGATATATATATATATATATATATTACAGGGAATTTTAAGATAGTTTAAGTAAAATTTTAATTACAGAAGATATTTAATTATATATATATATATACACATAATTTATTTTCTACATTAATATTTAATAAACTTGCTAAACATCTTATAGTATTAATAATTTCCAAATTTGCAATAAAAAATTGTAAATGAAATGAAATTTTACTCTTTTTTTATAACGATACAATTTGTTTCAATACCACCTTTTGTAATAATTTGAAACTGTAAGTTATAAGAATGTGCCTTACATTTTACTAAATTAATGTCATCAGGGTTTCTATTCAAAGTAATAGTTAAAATATCATCGGTACTGTTTACAAACTCAGTTAAATGCGTATTGAATACTTCCCAAAATTCTGGTGGCAAACGTACATTGTCATCTTCGTTGTTATCTTTAAACGTAAATAATTCAACGCCGCTATTGAATTCTTTGTCTTTTTCCAATCTTTGCATTTCTTTTATTATTGTATCATTTTTGGGTTCAATACTTAAAGCTTTTTTAAGTTTTATCTTTGCTTCTCTGAAATCTTTAAGTAAACGTAATGCTTTACCCCAATTGAAGAATAACTTTGCACTGCGTTTAGAAAATCTTTCCGAATATTTCATTGCTTCTACACCCATACGACATACTTTATTAAAAGCACATTGCTTTAAATAACACAAGCTTAAATTTGTATACAATTTATTCAAATATTTCATCATTTCAATTTCTTCATTTTCGGAGTTACAACCAACTATATGCAACAGTTCTACGGCTTTATCATATTTGAAAATAGCTTTATCTATATATCCAATTTTAAATTGTTCATTGCCGTCCACGTGTAATTTTTTAATTTGGATAATATTTTTATCAAACCTATTAGGATCGCGGTTGTCTTCATTGAATGTTATGTAAGTTTCTGGCGAAAAATAAGTAACAAGATGTACATCAAATAAAATAGTGGCGTTTGGTGGTATACGAGGTGGACAACCCATTTCCCTGTATGCCAACTCCGGTTTTATTATGAATCTCGCATTTTCACCCGTCGTCATTGTTTTTATACCAATCTCTAATCCTGGTATAAGTTCACCATTATTTAAACGAAAACGTTTAGGCCGTCTGCCTTGAAGGTATGTTACGTCAAACGGTTCATGAAGGTTAGATATATAACCAATATAATGTATCAAAACTATGCTGTCTTCAGGTATAACTTGACCGATTCCTATAACGTAAATAAAATTTTAATTATATTACTAAGCTTGTTTTTAATAATTATATTCATAATTTAAACGAAAAGGAAACGCGTTTATTGAATTATAACTAAAGCATGGACTTTTATATACTAAAAAATATCCCGTATAATACGCAAACAAATTTGTAATACTAACCAGGGTCCAACAATATTTTTAAAACTTTGCGATCGCCCGTGAGGTCTTTGTGGTTGGTATTTGTAATGAGATGACTGAACGCTTCCAGGCCGTCGCCTTCGTCTCCCAGCATGTCGAAATTGATGAATTCGGCTATTTCGTTGTTTTCGTACGACGAACCGTAATTGTTCTCGTCTTCATTGTGATGCACGGTGAAACAGCATCCGTCCTTATGGTTCAGTATATCTTCCGACGCTTTTTGCAGTATGCTTTCCACATTGGACGGTAGCTCGATACATTCGTTGGTGACGTCCATGGTGAAGTAGTAATATATATAATTATTTCTCTAGTGACGACGACAATACGAGACTACAATTTGGAACGGTAAATTGTACGTACCAAATACGGAATTGGGAAAAAAACGATAACTACGGGGGAATTATTAGGCGACCAGGGATTGTCGCCAACAACGTTCGCACGTTATCCTAAAAAGGTAAATATAACGCGAGAATCCAATTTAGTCATGGACTAAAAATATTAAACGTCGCGGCACTATTTAAACGCCATTCCGGATTACCACATTTTCAATGGAAATCGAACGCGAACAACGAAATAATATTAGCGTTTTCGTTTCTAACGCGTTTATGGTGGTAATGCGACGGGATACGGTGGTTTCGGCTTTTGGAAACGTATTTTGCGCGCTACTCTATAAACGACGGTGTTTCGATCGTTCCGTCGAAACGAATTGAAACGTAACGAAAACAAAGTTCACG
Organism: Geopemphigus sp. TES_GeoC_2020; assembly: GCA_025469175.1. Classification (NCBI taxonomy): domain Eukaryota; kingdom Metazoa; phylum Arthropoda; class Insecta; order Hemiptera; family Aphididae; genus Geopemphigus; species Geopemphigus sp. TES_GeoC_2020. The sequence goes on along the minus strand of JAIPRN010000361.1, from coordinate 34,345 downwards.
GAACAATCGGTACGTGACCGTTCAGATAAACGAGTCTGTTTCGTACGGTCGACTGCGACGGTTTACAACATCGCGAAACGATAATTCGTTAATATAAAAATTGTTCGGCAGTAGTAGTAAGATCACGTGGTATCGTAACTACACCGGCGGTAACGCACTTATCGTGTAACCCATAGAGTAACCACACTGATAACCGTATATGCAATACCCTCTATAATAAATACCGCGGTTAACCTTAAAAACGTGTTTTTGTACGACTTTTAACGATAATAATTATAATGGGTATTCGTTTTCCGATTATTTTATCTGTGCCCAGCGATTGATTCACACGAGGGTTTCTTTTATCAAAGTACTTCGTTAAAGGAATCGTCGGTCGCTCCGTAATAATGGAAGACGTTTCTCAAGTTTTGAATAAGAAAGCCGCTCTGGACGAAGCGGCACAACAGAGTATCACCGTGACCAAGCTGTTGGAGCCCGAAATTGATTTGGGTACACTACTCAGTTTCGATTCCAACGATTTCGACACCAAACAATTGAGGTAAATTGTTACTATATATATATTATGGTCGTAGATTAAACGAAGCGGCGGTCGACAAAAATAAAATTAGGTATCTAGTTAACATTCATTTTATCGTCGCCTTCGATAATTTAATTAATTTTGGAATTGGACATTTAAGTATGTACTAAACGTAATTTGATAGTTTTTCTCGCGTTCGTTATTAGATACGAACGAAATACGCGCAATTTAATATCGGGCGTATTAATCTTTTTAAACTATTTGTTACATTTTGTTAATGTTTTTCAAAAATTATTATCGGAAATTGCGCGTATAGCGTCATTTTTGTAGCGTATAAATTTTACTCTGCCTCGTAATATGTATTTACGGTAAAAAAAATTAAATACTTTATATTAGTTAAAAAATAACTATTAAAGTTGTATTTTTCAATTATCTAGTAAATATAAAATTTTATTCAAAATTTAATATTAACGCTGAATGATGTGTGTGTGTGTATATATATATATATATATATATATATTGTATGTTTACATTCTTTGTTGTTAATAGATCAGATCAAGAGGCGTATTTGACGTTTGAAACGAGGAATAATGTCCAGTTATTGATTAACAAATTATTTGAGCTACCGATGAAAATTGAAGATGGATATATGTACGTGGATTTACCGGAACCCAGGTATAATTTACCTCGTGAAAAACCATTGCCAAAGGCCAAACCACTTACTAAATGGCAGAAATTCGCTATTGAAAAAGGAATTACAAAAAAACCCAAACCAAAAGCCACTTGGGATGAGATTCTACAGGTATTTTCTTTTAGGTTTGAACTTTTTGATTTGAAATTTAATGTTAAAATATAACATATCCCGTAATATTATTATTATACTACATTATTTTTCGCTATAGGTATCAAAAAAAAATTAAACTTGTTTACAATTAAAAATTGAATATTAAATTCTAAATAGGTATAATATTTTTTAAGTAAATTTACATTATTATCCAGACTTATTTGTTGTGTATAATTTATGCACATAATAAGTAAAATACGTGACTTATGCTTAGAAAATATGATAATATTTTGTTATATGCGTACTTAAGTGTATTTATATTTCACCATAAAATGAAAACTCATGTAGCTACTTGTATGATTACTTCTAGTGTCATTACACGGTCTACATAATTTAACACAGTCAGGGTAGTAACATTCAAATTTTCTAAATACTGACAAAACCTGGTCATAGCCCGACCTTACATTAAAATATTCTGTAATGTTAAAGTATATTTTTTTTATCGAATTATTTGTTTTTTAAATATTAGTGGTATATTTTAATTTGATTTAATTGTGTGTGTATATATATATGCATTATATATATATAAAGCAAATATGTCATGTATAACAAAGCAAATATGTAAAATAATCGTAATTAGACAAAGTAGATTTTATTGTTTTTCGACTAAATCTTATTCTTCGCCTTTTTTCGAGCTATTTAGGGTCGACTAAATTTTTTTTTCGACTTATTAACTTACAATAATATCTGACCATAAATGTTTCTAAATTATTTTAGTTATTGTATATTGAAATGTATTTATCATTGATTTGTGTGTGTTAGAAATGGATACCAGCTTATGGTTACAAAAAAGCCGCCGCAGAAAAAGAAAAAGACTGGATATTGGAAGTGCCTGGTAATGCTGTAGATCCAAATGTTGACTTATTTGCTCAAAAACGCGAAGCAAAGAAAGAACGCGTGGCTAAAAATGAATATCAACGATTACGTAATATTGCTTCTTCGCGTAAAATAAAAGTTCCTGCTGTTGGATTACCACCTTTAGAAGGAACATTGCATTCGAATCAGGTACATTTTTTTTTTTTTGTAATTTCGTAATCGCGAATATTTTGTTATTTAGATATTTAAAGAGTTATTGATTTTTCGTTTGTAATTTTTTTAACGTCAGTGTATATTGATTCGATTATTTTTAGTTGAAAACGGCCGTTGATGTAGCGAAAATTTCAACAGCATCTGTTGGTAAATTCCAGCCAAAAATAAGCAAAGAGGTCGTATCAAATAAAAAAAATATACCAGGATTGAAGAAAGAAAAACTTCCTGCTAAGGTATTATAAAATACTATTACGTTTGTAATTAAAACAAATATGTACCCCTGTATAATACGTTATTTTAACGATTAAAATTAGTATAGTATGACCAAAAATGAACTACATTGAGATGTTACGTTTAAGTAACAACTTTTTAGTACAGTGAGCCAAACTATTTTCACGTTAAAAATTATTTTTTAACATTTTCATAAATATCTGAACGCAACATTAGTATATTAGAGTTCTAATAAATCCAGATTAAAAAAAATATATACGTGCGTGGATTACACATACACATGGCATGATGTTTAAAAGAAAATTCAAAATACTTTCATAAACATCGTACTACATCAAAATATCGATTTTATAAAACGTCTCCATTAAAGACGTGATCGTGGCAATTTAGTTTTTGCCAGCTGAACACTATTCTAAAGTATTATCAATATAATATTAAAATAAAAATTATTTCCTATATAAAATACATCGCTGTTTTGCGTTATTTAGTTTTGTTAAAATTTAATACAATTTAAATCGAAAACAAATCTTAATTTTGAAAGTGAGAATACAACGTCGTTTATTATTGAAAATAATATTTTAAACTTTAATTATAAATGCGATTGAATATACACGTATAACATTATAGACTTGTTTTATATATACATATTGTTTTATTTTTAGACTATGAAAGAGGAAAAAGCGAGCAGTCTGCAAATATTAGAGACAATTAACAACAAGAAGCCCAAATTTAATTTAGAAAAAGCAGCCAATAAAGCCATTCATGCTGAGGAAGTACAGTAAGTTCGGACCGCGTTTAATAATTATAAAGACATTTTATGAATGCGTTTGTTGTGTATATATATTAGGAGATTCAGAGAGAAAAAAGAAAAGGGCGATAAAAAGAAAGGAGGACGGCCACGCAGCAAAGGATCGTTTAAAAGGCCCACTGCGAATACTGGCAAGCGTTTGGGAAAACAAAAGGGTGGACGTAAACGTAGATAATTTCAAAATATGAAAATATTTTAATTGATGCGCGTGTGGAACGAAATTGCGGCAATTATAAATAAAATACGAATGATTTTAGGTACTTGTATAGTATTTGTTGTTACTCGATGTCGTATAATAAATACGTTAATGCTCTTTTATTACTGAGCCAACCCCAAATAGCTGTGGAAAAATATGTTCCCGAATTATTGCGATTACTAATTAAAATTAAAATATTGTATGTAAACACAAATTTAGCGTTCAACTAAAGAAATCGATAGTTTCGATTTATAATATAGAGTATCGACGAACAAATAGATAAATATTAGATTTTTTCATCTTACGTTTGTTACGATATTTTAAAATGGCGCCATACTTATATTTACTGTTTTCATCTATATCTGACAGACAACATAACAAAATCATCGCTACGTAGTTGTGGTATTTTTATTGAATGTAAAATTTAAACTTTAAACATACGTTACTATCCATCAATTATCTACAACTGCTTACCAGATTTTTCTGAAATTATAATTTTGGAAAAAATTGACGCGAATAATCTGATCTTTAAAATTGTTAATACTGAAACAATAAACGCAAGCGCAGCATTTTTTAATTTTATAAAGTATAAATTAATTTTGAAACTTTTATAAATAGTAAAAAAATACGCCGTTGATAGGGTGGATGACGAAATGTTTGGAGTCGATCAACTATTTAATTTTAAAAATATTCTGTACGTACATTTTATTTAATCGTTACAATATTGAAACGAATATTGCGATCAAAGTGAAATTTCTACCAGTTATTCGTTGAATACTCTACACGGATAATTTTTGTTTGAAATTAAATTTTTGACTAGAATGTTAAAAGCGTTAACAATTTTCTAAGTATAAAAATTAATAATTTAGTACCAAAGACTTACCCATTTAACACAATATCTATTATTATACTACAACATCCTAACAATTATAAACGATTAACTAATCCTTTTAAGCCAAGAAAATTCAAATTTCGATCGAATAATAAACATAGTAAAAAATTTACGAATTTCGCTATTAGTCGTTAATATTGTAATAAAATATCGTTGTATAATATGAACTTAAAAATCGTTGTACTACAGGTATAGAAATATATAAAAATGTATAATAATTTCAGTTCGTAGATGTACACGTACAAATCCGAGCTGATATTTTAATTTTACCTTATAAACGTTATTCCTTTTTAAAAATAAAACGATTTATAGTCGTTTTAATTCAAAATAATTATAGAGCTAAAATCGTTCTCATATTGGGTACTTTTTTCTTTGTTAAAGTGGAAGTGTTACAGAAATCTGTTTCATTTACGGAAGGTTGTGACACAGTGATCAAGTTTGCAAAATTCGGCGATCGTTCACAATTTCTTGTTACGTAAATTTATAAAATATTTTCGTTCGTTTTCTTACTAAAGTTTTCCAATGACGAAAATTTGATGACAAAATCGTAAAGCCTCTATTCGTGTCGTAAACGCATATTTAATATTCCTAACGGTTTACGAGCTTTAGGAAATAAACGCATATATTAATATTATATAATTATACTATATATATATTATCTGGTCTAAGAAAAGGAGGCCGATATTTTAAAACTAGTGTTTTTGAAAAGTTATTAAAAATAAATAACTCGATTCGTCAGTTTCTCGTTGTTAGTTTTTTGACACCTAAGCCCCCTTTTTGTAGATCAGGTCATATATATATATACGTATCATGGGAATTTTTATAGTCAAATAAACAGGAACCCTACGAATTTATATGTACAAGTAGGTATGAAATTATAAGGTACATGTTAATATTGATAATTATTAATACTGTTTTTATTATTTTTATTTCGTTAAAAATAAATAAATAATCTTACGCTATTATTACACAAACTATAATATAATACGACTTATACACGTATAATATTTTAGACACCCGCTGAAACGTAAAGTCAATAATTCTTAGGTACTGCCTATACACGGTTGGCTATTGATTCAGTAATATCGTATATTAAACGTTTACCGCGAACTATATAAAATTACGCGTTACACGTATGTTTTTACACACTCGGTATCTAAAAAAAAAAAATTACACGATAACTATATTATTTTAAACACATAGTACACGATATATATATAATCCATAATATACATTTACAAGTAATAAAATATATCGTTATGACTAGACTTCTTTTTTATTATGACAAGAATCGATATTTTCTATGTACAACGAAACACAATATTAGTGGCGATATCGTCGCGCGTTTTGTTTTTCGGTTTTACGTTCCCATCGCTGCGCGAGCGGCATCTATCTATTCTACCGTTATAGGTAACTCGAAGAACGTTGTCATTGGAGTAAAAGTATAAATCGTACACCGGCTTATTCGTTTCGCGGATCTGTAGCGAATGGCTGGCGCTACAACGGGCACGATGGCCGCACAGGAACTATATGTATCTCTATATACTATATGTATCTCATATATATATATATGTACGATAAATTGAAAAAATAACGCTTTTATATCGTTCGGAGAAACGAAATATTTATCTCGTACCTATAAGTAAACACATAGGAGTATAAAACTGGGACGAATTTCGTTAGATTATATTTTGGTAAATCGCGACGGACGATTATTGTACCGATCGAAATAAAACGTTAAAAGCGTGCGCGCGTATACGTATAAATCGTCGTAGTATTGCGTAGTTTTTTTTTTTTACTTTGAAAAATCGTAACGAACGTTCGTACGGAATAATGAATTGTCTCGGGGGGGGGGTATACGTTCCTTCATATAATATGTATATATGTTTCGAAAAAATATACTTAGGAATTATTAAAAAAAACAAAAAATAATCGAGATAATTATTACGCCGTACGATTATATACATTCACGCGCGAGCGCAATAGAAAACCGTAACGATAAATAATAATAAAACTATCGTATTAGGCGCGTACGAAGACTGTGTGTGGAAGGAAGTGTACACTAATAAAATGTTAAAATATCGCGCGTCGGCCGCGGAGTGTTGTTGTTTTTTTATTTTGACGAGCGTGCGTGTGTTTACCGCGCGTATATATAGCGGCTGGCGCGGTTTTTCGTGCATTTATTACGGCGCCGCGAAATTCGAGCGACCGGAGGGAAAGTCGAAAGTAAATAAAAGACCGTAAACGACGAAAACGGTAACGGCGACGATGAATAGCGAATTGAGTATAAGTGTGTCGGAGTGGGGAGGGGAGCGACGGTAGGGGAAATGGAGAAAAGAGGGGCCCCGACGGCGGACGGAGGGGAATGGGAAAAATAAAACGACGATCGGCGTAGGAAATCGCGAAAACGGGTGGCTGGGCTCTTCCCGGGGGGACGGTCGTTGGCGGCGTGTCGTTTTCAACCGGGATGGCTGACGTTGTAGACGACCGCGAATACGGTGCAAACGGCGTACACGCCCAGCGCGAACCACCAGATGAGCTGTTCGTGGAGCTTTTGTTCGAAATTCTTCAGCACCAGCAGCCCGATGGTGAGACCGGCCAGCGCCCCGGCTATGTGCGCCACGTAACTGACGGGCGGAGCGTTCGAAGACGGCTCGAAGGCGTACCGGCAGTACACGGCGAAACCGACGTCCACGCTGGCTGCACCACGCGTAGTCGTCGTCGCGTGTAAACAGAACAAACACGGACGGACGAAATCGATATTTATACTACGGCGAAGTATTGGCCGTGTGTGTGTGTGTGGGAATAGGGGTGGTGATGGTAACGACGACACGTCGTCACGAAACACGTGGTGGTGGTGGAGGAAAAGGATTTCATAGAGAAAACAATTACAACGGGCGAGTAGGAAGACGGCGTATTATATTATTTGAAGACGCGATTTCGGTGAAACGGAACGGAGACGACGCGAGTAAAAGTGGTACCCACACCGTAGGACGACTATCGGAAAACGTTTGTTGGCCAACCGGCGAGGGGAAGTCTTCGCTTTAAGACGGAAGGCGACAACGGTAATATATATATATATATATATATATATACGTCGGCTTGGAGAATAGACTTAGATGGTTTGGGCATATTATGAGGAGAGAAGATTCGGAAGCAGTAAGAGCAGTTATGAAATTGAGTGTGGAAGGAAGAAGAGGAAGAGGAAGACC